>OY728144.1:153641526-153862519 GCA_963277665.1 Viscum album | reverse complement strand
GATTGGGCGTTCTGGTAGGCGTCTTACGTATCCTGTTTTGGTCATGAATTAGAGTTCCCATATTTCATATGGTGTGCTGATTTTTTAATCCTCACAAACCACTAAGATTACATGAGTCATGATCGGTGTGAGAAACAAGAGGATTTTAATGATTCAACAATTCACATGCCTCCTCCCCTGTTGGTGGGGGAGGGAGAGCCCGTGGTGGAAGAAGCTGGGGCGACCGTGGATGAGGTTGCGGAGCAACGAACCTTTCCATGCCAAATAGAATTAAAGATCACATAGATCTATCTTGGAATATTGGGGACTTACCTAAGTGGGAAGGCCCCAGAGCATGTTCTGGGAAGGGGAAGTGTCCCGTCCTCATCAAAGGGGGGAGTAAACATAACCCCTTCGACTAATCACCATTCCTCATTGAATAGAAAAGTATGTGATCACCCCTAATCTCGAGAATGGGGAGGTACACATCAACATCCCATGGTTGGACTCTATGTTACCATGGGAATTTAGGATTTCCGACATCCCCAAAGCCCACACCTTTGTTGGGAGGGCCTTCCTGAATCCACTTACTGTGGGTATGTAGACTCAATGGGGCACGCTGATGCGCTCGATGACCTTATCATATGGGTTTGTTGGATTTGGAGGAGGCTTTTTCCTGGTGCCGGAGGACTAGTTAGAAGATAGATTATGGAGGATTGGATGCTAATAGAGGGGTGAGGTTGGAACGGGGTGGAACAATTCCTGAAAACACCTCATTCCATGTACTGATTTCTCATGCGGGATGGGGAAGGCTCCACATACCATGTTGGTATGTGGAAAGAATTTTCATCATTATACCTATAGGGTACATGGGCATGGGTATCGCCAACCACGTACCAAAGAGGTAGGCAGCTCACCATGCCACTTTGCGTTATATCCGCGTACCAATTGGCTATGTGGCACTGAGTTTAGTCCACATAGTGTTATGCTACGCAAAACACCATAATGAAAGAGGGTAAGGGGGATTATTATTCAAGAGAAATTCATCTGCGACAATTCTTTGGTTCATGGTTTACCTATTGGATTAATGATTCAATTATTATTAATATTAAATTCTCTGATTTTATGGTTTTCAGCCAGATGTACCCATGGAGGAAGTGGTTCGCAGTTCCTGCTTCACCAATGAAACAAAACCGAAGACAGAGTCAAAAATATGATTCTCCCTCAATCCTTCGTCACCCACCCATATCCCCATATGTCTCCATCTTCTTGCTTTCTACTATGAAACTTTTATAGAGCATCAGAATGATCGTATCTACTGGGCACATGACACCATTTGCAGATGCCTATTAAAGTAATATTCTAACCCATGGAAGACTCGGTCAACTAGGGTTTGTAGAGGCTTTGGTTCATGATAATGGTTCGTGGAACCCTACCCGTCCGCTTAATCTGCGAACTGAGGGGTTCACGAAATGGTACACCGACGGTCTTTTGTATAGGATATCTTTGGTTGAAACAATTCACGTTTTGACTTTCTCACTGTCCATCGCTTCACGGGCCAGTGGTTCATGGACCGTCCAACATACCTGGCGGTTAGTGATCCATCTTCTTCGTGTACCTTTCCTAGTGATGGTACATGAGAAACTCCAAAACATTAATTCCTCCATGTTCTAAATGGAATTTTATATGAGTCCCTTCACCTTGATAGACTTATAAAATTGATTGATTCCTTCTGAAAAAATATTTCATGGGTATTTCCACTCATTGACCGAATTTTCAGAACCCGAAAAATTCCCCCCCCCCATCGGAATGGTGTCCGTTCAGAATGAAAAGTGGACTACTCCAATGTAGAAGCGGTCCTGAACTGAAATGGTTCATAGTAGAACAGTTAGACCTGGTAGGGGGACCACAACTATATATAGTGGCCCATGTCATTTGTCTTTTACCGTTTCTCACGGTGAAAATTTCTCCCGATTTTCCAGCCTCCTTCACTCTCATGTACTGTGCTCCTTACGAAACCCACATTAGAGCACTTCTCTGTATGTTGCGCGAACTAAATTTTCTCACAATTTCCCCATCCACATACAACATTTTGGTTTCCACGAATGGGACTATGGAAATTTAGAACTTAAAATCCAGATTCCACGTGGAGGAATGCTACGCGGCTGCCTTGTTCGCACACTGAACTTGGATCGGCGAACCGATCCTAAAAAACTATTAATACAAACTTAAATTTTAACCCACATCCTATGATTTTGAACTTAACCAAGGCCATGCTTTTTAGTTTCTACATTCCGTGAATGATTCTGTTCATCGACCAATTGTTCACGGGCTTGCGCCCCAAGGTCATTTCACGTACCAGCGATGTACGTGGTGAATTGCATCTGTGTACCATAGTTGTAGGCGGAGCGCTATTTTCACATACCTATTTTATAAATATTATGAAGAGCCTTTTTCATAAATGTTTTAAGTTGTTAAGACATTTTTTTATATCCTTTATCCAAAAAATTTCTTTCAGGCTAACTTCTCACCAACTTCTGGATCTTCATATGTAAGCTACAATGGCAGATTCATAGGCTATTAATAATGTTGCTGCTTCTTCTGAGGCTACTATTTCTACTCATATTTCTACTGCTGGAGAAAGATTGAGGGATGTGTTTTCTTTGGTTGAAAATAATACTCTGGTCGCTCCATTTCCCCAATCCCTTGATAATCTACCTTATAATGCCCTGACCCCAGTTACCCAGAGTCGGTGCATTATTATGTATCATTGGCATGATCATAAAAGATCAAGTCTCGGAAGACCGATTAGTTTAGTAGCCTTGAAGTACTAGATGCATTCATAATATTTACATTACATCATAAAATGGAAAACTACAAAAACATTGTTTCCATGGACAACACTAAGATCCCAAAGACTATCCCTACAGGTCAGTCATAACATACTTCTTCGCATCCTAAGAAAAATAAAACATAGAAAGGGGCGATCTCAAATTCTCAGTAAGGATATCAATATAACAGAAGCTTTCATAAATAAGCATAAACATTTAAGGCAACGCATAAAACTAAAGAAATCCCTTTTCAACATAAACTACATCGTAATATGGAAAATATAAATCAAAATAATTCCATTTACTCACTCACATGGATATTCAACTAGTCGAATAATCACATGCAATATCAATATCCACATTCATAATGATGGAATGCATAATTCCAGAATTCATAACCACATAGTCAAGGCCTTGTGCCAAGACTAAAAAAATGATTTTGTCAAGGCCTTGTTCCAAGAAAGTAGTTTTTCTCATGATACCTACCAGTGTATCGAGGAGCGATAGCAGGCTCCACCCATCACCTAATAAGTCCAATTCATTCCTCATATGAATAGGTTTAAACATAACATAAACATTCTTATTAAAACTAGCATAAAAAATGTAAATACTTTATCCATAAACCATGAATGGTGTAACAATAACACATCCACAGTCAAACATATCACAAAACCTTCAATAAAATATGGAAGTTTTCTACCATAATAATTCAACCTCAAAAAAACTTAAAATCCATCAAAGGATGTTGACATAGATGAAATAAAAACCTTTTTAGAGAAATATCTCTTTCCATTTTGAAATCATTTAAAAGTCATGTAATTATAAAATAAAACATTTATATTTTAAAATATTCTTATAATCTTTTAAGGGAAGATTTGATGATGTTATAATGGTAGAAAATAGATGGACCCTCTGTATAAGTTAAAAAAGACATTCTTACCTTAGTTTTGTCGAAAAGGTTATAAAGTAACTTGTTTGGAAAACGACGGAAAGAATCCTTTCAAAACATATAAGGTAAAATAAGGGTATAAATGACTTTACCCCATTTTCTAGTAAAAAGTAATTTTTTTTTGAAATACATTTTTATGAAACATGGATGTGGATGATAAATAGGTCCCAATAGATACTTACGTAAAAACAACCTCGGATAATGAAAAGATTGTAGAATTAACCCTTACCTTGTACTTTTCCTTGGTCGAGGGTAGGTCAACCTCCTGTATAATGGTGAAATAATTTATATTAAATTATACAAGAATCATATACATTAATATGATATCATACATGATCTTTTAACATTTCTTTGTAAATAATATCATAGTATTGTCATCATTTCAGATGTTAACTGATTCATTTTCCTTTATATGATTTGTTAAGTAAGTAATGTTTCTTATGGATAGGATGTATATTATTCATATTCAAAATTATATTAAGTATTTAAACATTTTTTTAATCATCTAATGAAATTTAGTCTTGAATGGATACGATGGGGAATGAATCTCATCACGTTTGTGGAGGCGGTAATCCGTACATACGCATGAGTGAGAATATCATTATTTTGATAACAAAATAATATATAATTGGATGTTATATAATATATACAGAATAATTATCATGTTATATTTATTATTTACATCAATTACACATCATTATTACACCTATACAAATAATAATGTATTGAATAACAATTACACCATGACGTGGAGACGGTAAGCCGTACGTACGTACGTATGGTGACATGTCATTCAAAGGATGGATAGAATAATGAATATGGTTGTAACATATTTATAATAACATCAAAGTATATATAATATACTATAGTTGTTATTTTATAATGTAAACAACAAAGAAATAGGAAGTGGAATAAGAAAAGAACTTGAAAGTGGTGATGAAATATTTACCTCTTTTTCGGGTTCTTCTTTTTGATTTGATCAAAAGGGATCCTTATGATTGCTTTCTGACTAAAGGAAGTCCCCTAGGATTAAGGGAGGACAGTTTAGAGGGTATTTGGGTTGGGGTTGGCCGATCTAAAAGGCTTTGAGAGTGTGAATTTGAGAAAAGTGGGAGTGCCCTTTTATAAGAGGGGTGAGGGGCACTTATGGAAAAGCTAGAAATATTATTTTATAATAAAATAATTTTCGGTTTCTAATGGATCCAAAATGAATTATTTAAAGTATACAGTGGTTATAGGTCAAAAACCACTCCACAAATAGGTTTTAGACAGGTTTGGGTCACCATATTAACTTTATCTTTTATATTTAACTCTTAGTTAAATAGTTTGACATTTACCACGTCTCTTTATATTTTTATATTGTGTGGTTAATAAACTTACTATAAACATCCATGAGAACCCCAAGTGGTTAATTAATGATACACCTATCATTATATAATTCATTTGGCTGATCCTTATATTTTTAGGAATATTACATAAATTAATAATATAATATTGTTTTTAAAAAATCCTATATGTCAATTTTGAAACTATTTAATAATTGATTTATGTTAATGTCCTAAAAACTTTATTAATTCTAACTAAATTTATTTAATCAATCCTAAAATTTTATATTAACCTATAAAATTCGTTTATTGCATCAAAACATTCAAATTATATTTATTGTAACAGTTATAATACCGGTTATTTGATTCTTTCATTAATAATGAAAATACTACATCATTATTGTGTCATAAATAAATTTAATTATTCAATGTATAAAAATTATAAATAAAATAACATTATGTAGGAACTCTTACTATATTTCTAATGAATATTTATAGTTGATAAGATAACATATATAACCCTATGTAAAAATTGTTCTACTAAAAGATATAATCTTGTGTCATTTTTATATTTACTTTAACTTAATTAATATAAAGTGTCATTATCACTTACAAGTGGCTCCTTGGGGTCTGAAAATCAACCCAAGGATTCCCATGGTTGGGAATGTATCATCAAATAGGGTTAGGACATGTGATTGGGTAATTTAAGTTTATTATAATATTTTTTTACCCTTATTTACCGGATTTACCCTTTGACCCTGGTAAATAAAATATTTACCGATGTAATTATTCAAAATGTCTAAAAATAAAAGTTACCTATTTACAAAATTTAGACCTCCGGATTATAAATATGGAATCCATTTTTATAAATTCAAAAAATAAAAGTGGCAGAAATTAATTTAAAATTAATTACCGTAGTCAAAATAAAAAGCGTGTTTTTAAGAAATAACAACTATCAAAAGATCGAAAATTGCTTATGTCCAGTTAAAATGTAAAATTACATCTAATTACAAAAATTGGATTAAATGGAAAAAATATAATCTAATTATACATAAAAACCACTTGATATTATAATTTAGTTTTATAAATCATTTTGATTAAAAAAAGTTGTTTTTAATTAAAATTTAGTATTTTTCACTATTCATCAAAAAATGAATGCTTTCAGAAAAATACAAAAAATTCACCCTAAGATAATTTCGATACACCGAATCAAAAAATGATTTCCATTTTTAAAGATAAAATTTATAAAATTTAAAAAATTGGGCATTACTATTTATAATGGCTAGTTTGATTGGTTGTGGTGTGTTAGAAATCGAAGTTACGTACAACAAACACTATTGTATTATTCAAAGAGAAGCATACCATGGAAGCTTGGGGTGTTACATTCTCCCATCCTACAAATACTTTAATACTCTAAATTTCTAGAGTATTACTACATAAAATGTTTCGGGTGGTTCTTTATTATAAGTTCCTCAGGTTCCCACGTTGCCTCTTCCATCTTATAGTTTCTCCATAGAACTTTTACCTGTAACACCTGAGACTTTTATGAGAAATATTTTGTTTTTAAATCATCAAAGTAATCCTTCAATACACACAACACTAGATTGTCTTGCTTTACACGCAATCACGGCCTTCCTCGATAGCTTGCGTCGTACGTAATACCAAGTTTCACTAAACAATGATAGGTTATTAAAATATTATTAAAACTAGCCGTTATGAATAGTAATAACCACTTTTTGAAATTTTATAAATTTTATTTTTCAAAATGGAATTCATTTTTGGATTCAGAATATTGAAATTATCCTAGGGTGATATTTTGGTATTTTTCTGAAAACGTTCAATTTTTTATGAATAGTGAAACCACTAAGTGGTAGTTAAAAAACTGAATTTTTCATAAAACTTAATTTTACCGATTCTGTGAGTGGAATTTCGAAAATATTAGAGACAAGGTTGATGTCAGTAAGTAAAATTTGGTTCAATGATATGAAAATAATTTTTTGGTGAATAGTAACTGTTTACTTTTTTTTACCACGGTTAAAAGTAAATAGGGTAATTAAGGGTAAAAGTGTTATTATTATTACCATAACACATGTCCTAATTCTATTGGATAAGTGTAATTCGACCAAAAACAACCTTCGGAATAAAATATGACCATTTAGGCCAACTTGGATTAGATTAGGACATTTATTATTAATTTATTTAAAGAAGGGTTAAAATAGTTAAAATCAAAGTTTAATAAGTAAATCATTTTTAATATGGGGTTATACATAATATAAATTTGACTATAAATATTCATTAGAAATATAAAAACATTTCATACATAATGGTATTTTATTTATAATTTTTAGACATTAAATAATTTAATTTATTTTTGACACAACGATGATGCAGTAATTATCTTATTAATGAAATCTTGACATAATTGATGTTATAAATACCCAAATAAATGTAATTTGAAACTTTTTATGAATTACACTAATTTTATAGGTTAATATGACATGTTATTATTGATTTAATTAACTTGGTTAGAACTATTCATTCTGTTATGATTTTCACAAAAAAATCAATTTCTAAATAGTGTCAAAATTGACATAAAATAGTTTTTTAAAACAGATATTATATTATTAATTGTTATTTTATTACTAAAAATCTAATGTTCGGCCAAATGACTTATATAAGGTTATATATATTAATAATTAATGACTTTGGGTTCTTTTGGCTTGATATAGTATGTTTATTAACCTTATAGTGTAAGAAAACAAGAAGACACGGTAAAAGTTAAATTATCTAACTTAAAGTTAAATCTAAATGATAGGGTTAAAATTGATACCTAAACTAGTATAAATTCTATTGGATGATATTATTTAGACCCATACCCACCTTAGCATATAAATATATCAATTTTTATCAATTAAAAACCGAATTTGACTTTATAATAAAATAATATTTTTTGTTATTCCAAAGGTGCCCCTCTCCTCCCTTATAAAAGGGCACCTCCTCCCTCTCTTCCTCACACCACTTTGAGCCTTAAATCTCATCCAAACCCTGCCAATTGCTTCTCTACACTTCCCTAGATACATCCTAGAGGTCCTGGTCTTCTTCAAAGACCAATTTTAGTTCCTTAAAAGGAGGTCTCAAAGAAGCGCTTCAAAGAAGAGGTAATGTCCGTTACCGATTCTTTCATCTTTATTTCTTCTTCCACTTATTCTTATTTAGTTGTTTCATTATGAAGTAATAACATAAGTATCCCTCATATACTGATATGGTATTATTAGTATGAAACAACCCTATTTCACAGTCTATCCATCCTACGGAAAACAAAATCACCGCGCGTGTGTACGTACGGAATACCGTCTCCACGCCGTGGTGTAATCTATTTTCCACCACCACCTTACTTGGATGGGTATAATGGTGTAAATAATGACTATATATGATTATTGTAAAGTTATATTGATTCTGAAATAGTATATATACACTCCAATACAATTCCACAATCATGGGAATGATATCATCGCTCGTGCGTACGTACGGAATACTGTCTCCACGATGTGATGTGACTCGTTCTACATGATATTCATTGCATAATGATTATATAAATGAATTTAATGAATAAATATGATATATAGTACATTAATACCATTCTGGAAATGATGTATCTATAACCTAAAGAAAAGAATAAGAATTTATTCGACAAAACACGCATAAGAACAAAAATTAATAAACACTCGAATAACAAGTAGTAATGAAATATTACTAATAAGAAGCTAAGAATATGACCATATATGATATCATAAAATAAGTATGATTCTGGAATAAGTCAATAACATTATTTAAATCATTATACAGGAGGTTCGGACACTTACAAAGCAAATTGGTCCTAAGGTAAGGGAAAATATCACAATCTCATTTTTATCCGAGATTGTTTATAATTTGATATTTAATGGGGTGTATTTTATCATCCACATCCATGTTTCATCAATATTTAATATTAATTCCATCCACCTACAATTTTTTAAATCAAATTTTACCCTTCGGTGAGTTTTTAGTAAAAGATATGAAAGGAATCTTTTGTCGTTTTTCGTACGAGGTACTTTTTGACTTTTCCGAAAAAAGTACGAGAAGAGTGTTTTTTTAACTTATACGGCATGAATGGATTTTTAAAACATTATTTCCAAGAAGCTTCCTTGACAAGTTTTCATGTTTATTTTTAATCAACTTCTTTTAGTTTAAAATTGTATGACATGTTAAGAAAGGAAAATGTTTTTGAAGTATAAAGGATATTTTCCTCAAGAATGGAGTTCAAGCATTTTATCAAAATTATTTTCCATCTAAGATAATAAAGGGTTATGTTTATTTACCTATTATTTCACTGATTTTATTATGTTGTGATGGAATTATTTTTATGAATTTCTTTATCTTATATGAGTTGTTTTATGATGTCACGATGTTTAAGATTCCCATTTTTATTACATAGTTTATGCTATGATGTATGGTTTATGATTTTGTGGCACACATAATAATGGTATCATTATGAGATGGGAGGGAACTATATCTCCCTCCAATGCATTGGGTAAATATTTTATATCTCATGAGATAGACATGGCTAGAACGGTAGGTTAAACCGGTTCAGTGAAATAGGACTAAAACGGGGAGTGAACTCGGTTCAGAAATTGACTTTGTCCACTAAGATAGTCTTGGCAATGAGTCTTGACTAATAAGAAATGATTCTCTATGATTATGTGTGTATGTGACAAACTTTCATGTTTAAAGTTATGATTATTGGGATTTCATTTCACTACGATGATTTATCCCATGTTATGAAATTATGCTCTCTTTTGCAGGTTAAGATTTCCAAAATGTTATGTTCTTATGAATATGATGTGATTGATATTTCTTTTGTTTACCCTTACTGAGCATTTGAGCTCACCCTTTTCTATGTTTTCTTTCCCTAGGTCAGGAAGAAGCTTATTAACTAAGATATGCCAAAAGGGACTATAGATATGATGAAATAAATGGGAGACAGTGTAGACGCTTTATGAACCAGTTGTTTATGTTTCCCAGTTTCTAAAGACACTATACCTATACAGTCCTTTCATGGTTTTGTTATATGTTGTAATAAGTATGCTTCAATTTTGAAGTAATAACAATGTATGTAAAGTATGGGTCGTTATAGTTGGTATCAGAGGAAAGGTATAGTCAACCTTTGGAAACTAGGATGTGAAATCCTTAGTAAGAACCCTAAGTATAATTCTAAGCATAGAATACACTCTTAGTGTTTTAGAAATGACCATGAATAACCTAGGATAAGACCCTAAGTGTAAAATTTTATTCTTGATTATGTGGTTTTGCTATTATAATTAGTGTTGCTCACACTATTCTTCTTGGTTTTAGTCAATGGATGGAACCTGAAGGAACCGTGTTAATGTGGAATGCGACGGGAAATGCAATGATTGTCCCCCCGAGCAACCAAATGTTATGGGAGATAGAATGCAAAATCTTGTAGCCATGCTCACACAACTTTCTCAATCTATGAATCATGCAGGACTTCCAAACGAGCAGAGGAAGGAGCAACATTATGTTGAATCCTTCATGAGGCAGCGTCCACCTTCTTTCAGCGGGTCTACTGATTCATTAGTTTCTGAACAATGGATTAGTACTACTGAAAAGATATTTTCAGTTCTTCAATGTTCTGAACATGATAAATTCATCCTAGCAGTGTATCGTTTGGAAGGAGATGATGATCAATTGTGGAATCTTATTAAGAATACGAGGCAAAGGGATGAAATTGAGTCCATGGAATGGGACGAGTTCAAGAACTTATTTTTCAATAAGTACTTCCCTCATATTCTCCAAACTAAGATGGAGAAAGAGTTTGTTGAACTAAAGCAAAAGGATAATGAATCTGTTGGTACCTATGAAGCAAATTTTACAAGACTTGCAAGGTACGCTTCTGGTATTATTATCCAACCTGAGAGTAAGATCGATCGATTCTTTAGTGGCTTAAAACCAAGTCTTCGAAGGGAATTAGCCATAAGGGACTTCAATAGCTACGAGGAAATATTTCGATGTGCTCTCAAAGTTGAGATGGATATTGGAGTAACCCATCAGTCATATGGGTGTGATAAGAAGAGGAAAATGGAATTCAAAGGAAAATCTAAAGAGCACACTGAAAAGAAGATGAGCTTTCCCTTATGCTCAAAGTGTGGAAAGAAACATGGAGGGAGTTGTCTTAATGGGACAAGTAAATGTTTCAAATGTGGAAAGGAAGGTCATCAGGCATTTGAATTCCACAATGATGGGAAGAAGATCTATAATGATACAAACAAAGGAAGGGATACACAGAATAAACCTACTACACTTGAATGTTTCAAGTTCAAGGAGATGGGGCATTATTCCAATCAATGCCCAAATCCAAGGTTTTATGATGATGGTTGACGTCAATAAACTCTTAAGGCTAAAGACAAATGAAAGTCACATGCAATTTCTATAAGTGATGTGAAATACGATAACAATGTGGTGAAAGGTACACTTACCATCCACTCTAAAGTAGAAAATGTTTTATTTGATTCTGGATCCACCCACTCTTTTATTTATGAAGAATTTTCTAAGGGTATCACCGTATTACCTCAACAATTAGATGTTGAGTTAGCTGTGACAACACCTAATGGCACAACAGTCGCATCAAAAGTTTATAATTCTTCTCCGATTGAAGTTTGTGGGAAATTGCTTCCTGCAAATCTTGTGATCCTTACTATAGTGGAATTTGATGTGATTCTTGGCATGGATTGGATTTCTTTATATAGAGCATATATCAATTGCCAAAGAAGGGAAGTCATATTTCATATTCCAGATCAATCTATGATCGTCTATCGATGAAAGGATGAACATAACCTTCCGGTTGAAATTTCTTCCATCTTATGGGTCTTGATTCCACTAAATGAAGGTTATTTATCTCAAATGGTTGGTGATAAGCTCACGATTAAGAATATTCCCATTGTACGGGAGTTTGATGATGTCTTTCTGGAGGAATTACCAGGCCTTCCACCAAATCGTGAAGTTGAGTTTTCAATAGAACTCGTACTGGGTGCTTTGCCTATTTCAAAGACACCTTAAGAATGGCCCCAATTGAGTTGCAGGAATTGAAGAAGCAACTCCAAGAGAATCTTGATAAGGTATTCATACACCCTAGTGCGTCACCTTGGGGAGCACCTATTCTGTTTGTTAAGAAGAAAGATGGATAAATGAGACTCTGCATTGATTATTGAGAACTTAACAAGATCACTATCAAGAACAAATATCCTCTCCCATGCATTGATGAACTATTTGACCAACTACGCGGAGCTCAATACTTTTCCAAGATTGATCTTCGTTCAGGGTATCATCAATTAAGGGTCAAAAGGCAGGATATACCAAAGATGGCTTTTCATACAAGGTATGGACACTATGAATTTGTAGTGATGCCATTTGGTCTTACTAATGCCCCTGCTATCTTCATGGATCTGATGAATAGAGTCTTTAGAGACTACCTTGATCAATTTGTGGTAGTATTTATAGATGATATTCTTGTCTATTTAAAGAGAAAGGAATAACATGAAGATCACGTGAGAATTATATTGAAGACCATGATAAAGGAGAAGCTTTATGCCAATTTTACCAAGTGTGAATTTTGGCTTCAAAAAGTTTCATTTTTGGGTCACATAATCTCAAAAGAGGGGATATCTATGGATCCAGCAAAAACAGAGGTTATCAAAAGATGGTCGTTACCAACAATAGTAACTGGGATCCGGAGTTTTCTTGGTTTGGCTGGATATTATCGTCGTTTTGTAAAAGATTTGTCACAATTATCTAATCCACTCACCAGGTTGACTCGAAAAGGAGTTAAGTTCGTGTGGACTGACGAATGTGAAGAGAATATCAAGGAGTTGAAAAGAAGGTTATCAAGTGCACCTATACTCACACTTACTTGTAGTGGAGAAAGGTTTGTAATCTACAATGATGCATCCAAGAAGGGACTGGGATGTGTTCTCATGCAAAATGATATGTTGATAGCTTATGCCTCATGACAGTTGAAAATCCATGAGAAAAATTACCCAACTCATGATTTGGAGTTAACTGCAGTAATCTTTACATTAAAGATTTGGAGGCATTACCTTTATGGTGAAAGGTGTGATATTTATACTGATCATAAAAGTTGAAAGTATATTTTCACATAAAAGGAGCTGAATATGTGCCAAAGAAGATGGTTAGAGCTGATTAAGGATTATGACTGCTCAATTCATTACCACCCTAGGAAAGAAAACAAGGTGGCAGATGCATTAAGTTGACAAGACCATGCCAGTTTATCCATGATGAGGATCACAAAAGATCCAATATTTATAGATTTACAAAGGACGGATCTTGGAATTATAATGGAAGGGGGAAAATCGTATCTTTCTCAAATGAATGTTCAACCATCTATACATGTGAAGATTAAAGAGGAACAGAAAGAATATGTAGAGTTACAAAAGAAGGTGAGAAATGTTCTTGAATTCAACCTTGATTGTGATGGGATAATAAAGTTCAGGAATCAGGTTTGTGTTCCTCCCATCCTCGAATTAAAAAAGGAGCTGCTGGTTGAGGCTCATAGTTCTTCATTCTCTATTCATCCTGGAAGCACAAAAATGTATAGGGACCTGAAAGAGTACTTCTGGTGGGATGGCATAAAAAGAGATGTTGCTGAATATGTCTCTCGATGCTTGGTTTGTTAGCAAGTTAAAGCTGAGAGACAGAATTCTAAGGGGATGTTACAACCATTACCCATACCCGAATGGAAATGGGAAAACATCACTATGGAATTTGTCAAAGGACTTCCTAAAACATCCAAAGGCCATAATGCTATCTGGGTCATAGTTGATCGTCTTACAAAGTCTGCACACTTCATTGCTATTACAGAGGATTTGTCTCTAGATCAGCTTTCCAGGATATATGTAAAGGAAGTGGTAAGATTGGATGGAGTACCACTTTCTATTATATCTGATCAGGATCCGAGGTTTACCTCAAAGTTCTGTAGAAGTCTTCAGCATAGTCTGGATACAGAGTTGAGTTTCAGCACTTCTTATCACCTTTAGACAGAAGGTCAGTTTGAGAGGACAATTCAAACTCTAGAAGATATGTTGAGAGCTTGCTCTATGGATTTCAAAAGTTCTTGGGATCAACACCTACCTTTGGTGGAATTTTCTTATAATAATAGCTTTCACTCCAATATTCAGATGGCTCCTTATGAAGCTCTCTATGGAAAGAAATGCAGGACTCCAACTTGCTGGGATGAAGTTGGGGAAAGAAAGCTATTTGGATCAGATCCTGTTGATGAGAAGGCAGAAAAGGACTGATCTATTCAACAACACATAAGAGCAGCTCAGATTCGATAGAAAAGTTATGCCGACAACTGAAGAAAAGACCTAGAGTTTGAAGTGGGTGATAAAGTGTTCTTACGAATATCTCCCTAGAACAGGGTCATGAGATTTGGAAAGAAGGGGAGGTCGAGCCCTAGATATATAGGTCCTTTAGAAATATTGGATCATGTTGGGAAGGTAGCTTACCGTTTGACGCTTCCACCGAATCTCTCTCAAGTTCACGATGTGTTCCATGTATCTCTCCTGAGAAAGTACATACCTGATCCTTCACATGTACTCAGCTCAGAAGTTGTACCGATGGAGCAAGATCTTTCTTATGAAGAACAACCGATAAAGATTCTAGATCGTAGCGAAAAAGTCCTACGGAACAAGACCACTCGCTTGGTGAAAGTTTTATGGAGGAACCACCAGTTAGAAGAAGCTACATGGGAGCTTGAGGATATGATGAGGGAGAGGTATCCTCATCTGTTTGTTACAAAGTGATGAATTTCGAGGGCGAAATTCATTTTAAGGGGGGTAGAATGTAACACCCGAGACTTTTATGAGAAATATTTCGTTTTTAAATCATCAAAGTAATATTTCAATACACACAACACTATATTGGCTTGCTTTACACGCAATCACGACCTTCCTCGATAGCTTGCGTCGTACGCAATATCGAGTTTCACTAAACAATGATATGCTATTAAAATATTATTTAAACTAGCCGTTTTGAATAGTAATAACCAGTTTTTGAAATTTTATAAATTTTATTTTTCAAAATGGACTTCATTTTTGGATTCGGAATATTGAAATTATCCTAGGGTGAAATTTTGGTATTTTTCTGAAAAGTTTCAATTTTTGATGAATAGTGAAACCACTAAGTGGTAGTTAAAAAACTGAATTTTTCATAAAACTTAATTTTACCGCTTCTGTGAGTGGAATTTCAAAAATCCGAGAGACACGGTTGATGTCAGTAAGTAAAATGTGGTTCAATGAGATGAAAATAATTTTTTGGTGAATAGTAACTTTTTACTTTTTTCAACCACGGTTAAAAGTAAATAGGGTAATTAAGGGTAAAAGTGTTATTATTATTACCTTAACACATGTCCTAATTCTATTGGATAAGTGTAATTCGACCAAAAAAACCTTAGGAATAAAATATGACAATTTAGGCCCACTTGGATTAGATTAGGACATTTATTATTAATTTATTTAAAGAAGGTTTAAAATAGTTAAAATCAAAGTTTAATAAGTAAATCGTTTTTTAATATGGGGTTATACATAAGATAAATTAGACTATAAATATTAATTAGAAATCTAAAAAAATTTCCTACCTAATGGTATTTTATTTATAATTTTTAGACATTAAATAATTTAATTTATTTATGACACAACGGTGATGCAATAATTATCTTATTAATGAAATATTGACATAATTGATGTTATAAATACCCAAATAAATGTAATTTGAGACTTTTTATGAATTACACTAATTTTCTAGGTTAATATGACATGTTAGTATTGATTTAATTAACTTGGTTTGAACTAATCATTCTGTTATGATTTTCACAAAAAAATCAATTACTAAATAGTGTCAAAAATGACATAAAATAGTTTTTTAAAACAAATATTATATTATTAATTGTTATTTTATTCCTAAAAATCTAAGGTTCGGCCAAATGACTTAGATAAGGTTATATATATTAATAATAAACGACTTGGGGTTCTTTTGTCTTGATATAGTAAGTTTATTAACCTTATAGTGTAAGAAAACAAGAAGACATGGTAAAAGTTAAATTATATAACTTAAAGTTAAATCTAAATGATATGGTTAAAATTGATACCTAAACTTGTCTAAATTCTATTGGATGTTAGGATTTCGACCCATACCCACCATATCTTCGAAATATACCAATTTGTAGCTATTAAAAACCAAATTTGACTTTATAATAAAATAATATTTTTAGTTATTCCAAAGGTGCCCCTCTCCTCCCTTATAAAAGGGCACCTCCTCCCTCTCTTTCTCACACCACTTTGCACCTTCAAGCTCATCCAAACCCTGCCAATTTCTTCTCTCCACTTCTCTAGAGACATCTTAGAGGTCCTGGTCTTCTTCAAAGACCAATTTTAGTGCCCTAAAAGGAGGTCTCAAAGAAGCGCTTCAAAGAAGAGGTAATGTCCGTTACCGATTCTTTCATCTTTATTTCTTCTTCCACTTCTTCTTCTTTAGTTGTTTCATTATGAAGTAATAACATCAGTATCCCTAATATAATGATATGTTATTATAAGTATGAAACAACCCTATTTCACCATCTATCCATCCTACGGAAAACGAAATCACCGCACGTGCGTACGTACGAAATACCGTCTCTACGCCGTGCTGTAATCTATTTTCCACCACCACCTTACTTGGATGGGTATAATGGTGTAAATAATGACTATATATGATTATTTTAAAGTGATATTGATTCTGAAATAGTATATATACACTCCAATACAATTCCACAATCATGGGAACGATATCATCGCTCGTGCGTACGTACGGAATACCGTCTCCACGATGTGATGCGACTCGTTCTACATGATCTTCATTGCATAATGATTATATAAATGAATTGAATGAATAAATATGATATATAGTACATTAATACCATTCTGGAAATGATGTATCTATAACCTAAAGAGAAGAATAAGAATTTATTCGAAAAAACACGCATAAGAACAAAAAGTAATAAACACTCGAATAACAAGTAGTAATGAAATATTACTAATAAGAAGCTAAGAATATGACCATATATGAT
The DNA here is from genome assembly GCA_963277665.1 of Viscum album. Classification (NCBI taxonomy): domain Eukaryota; kingdom Viridiplantae; phylum Streptophyta; class Magnoliopsida; order Santalales; family Viscaceae; genus Viscum; species Viscum album. The sequence goes on along the minus strand of OY728144.1, from coordinate 153,845,260 downwards.
ATCATAAAAATAAGTATGATTCTGGAATAAGTCAATAACATTATTTAAATCATTATACAGGAGGTTCGGACACTTACGAAGCAAATTGGACCTAAGGTAAGGGAAAATATCACAATCTCATTTTTATCCGAGATTGTTTATACTTTGATATTTACTGGGGTGTATTTTATCATCCACATCCATGTTTCCTCAATATGTAATATTATTTCTATCCACCTACAATTGTTTAAATCCAATTTTACCCTTCGGTGAGTTTTTAGTAAAAGATATGAAAGGAATCTTTTGTCGTTTTTCGTACGAGGTAGTTTTTGACTTTTCTGACAAAAGTACGAGAAGAATGTTTTTTAAATTATACGACATGAATGGATTTTTAAAAACATTATTTCCAAAAAGATTCCTTTACAAGTTTTCATGTTTATTTTTAATCAACTTCTTTTAGTTTAAAATTGTAAGACATGTTAAGAAAGGAAAATGTTTTTGAAGTAGAAAAGATATTTTCCTCAAGAATGGAGTTCAAGCGTTTTATCAAAATTATTTTCCATCTAAGATAATAAAGGGTTCTATTTCAATCCCTATTATTACACTAATTTGATTATGTTGTGATGGAATTATTTTTATGAATTCCTTTATCTTATATGAGTTGTTTTATGATGTCACGATCTTTAAGATTCCCATTTTTATTACATGGGTTATGCTATGATGTATGGTTTATGATTTTGGGCACAAATAAGAATGGTATCATTATGAGATGGGTGGGACCTATATCTCCCTCCAATGCATTGGGTAAAGATTTTATATCTCATGAGATATACATCGCTGGAACGGTGGGTTAAACTGGTTCAGTGAAACAGGACTGAAACGAGGAGTGAACTCGGTTTAGAAATGGACTTTGTCCACTAAGATAGTCTTGGAAATGAGTCTTGAATAATAAGAAATGATTCTCTATGATTATGTGTGTATGCCACAAAGTTTCATGTTTTAAGTTATGATTATTGGGATTTCATTTCACTACTATGATTTATCCCATGTTATGAAATTATGCACTCTTTTGCAGGTTAAGATTTCCAAAATGTTATGTTTTTATGAATATGATGTGATTGATATTTCTTTTGTTTACCATTACTGAGCATTTGAGCTCACCCTTTTGTATGTTTTCTTTTCCCAGGTCAGGAAGAAGCTTATTAAGTAAGATATGCTAAAAGGGACTATAGATATGATGAAATAAATGGGGGACATTGTAGACGCTTTATGAACCAGTAGTTTATGTTTCCCAGTTTCTAAAGACACTATACCTATACGGTCCTTTCATGGTTTTGTTATATCTTGTAATAATTATGCTTCAATTTTGAAGTAATAACATTGTATGTAAAGTATGGGTCGTTATATTACCGGACAAGTCATCCGACTTATCAGCACTTGTTCTCTTGTATCAAGAATCTTGACAGGATCTTCACAATAAGACAAATCAGGTTCCAGTTCTAATTCCTCATAGGTGAGTAAATGCGTTGGGTCAGACATGTATTTTCTCAACAGTGATATGTGGAATACATTGTGAACTTTGGAGAGACTTGGCGGTGTTGAAAAACGGTAAGCTACTACCCCAATTCTCTCTAGAATTTCGAAAGGTCCGATGTGCCTGGGACTCAATATTCACTTCTTACTGAAACGTATAACACCCTTCCATGGAGATACCTATAAGAAAACATGATCTACGTACTAAAATTCCATATCGTTCATTTGGTTAACGGCATATCTATTCTTCCTACTTTGAGCTGCTTTGATGTGGGTTTGAATTACCTGAACCTTTTCCATCATTTCCTCCACAAGTTTTGGGCCTATGAGTTTTCTTTCACCAACATCATCCCAATAGGTTGGTGTGTGACATCTCTTTCCATATAATGCTTCATATGGTGCCATCTGAATACTTGAATGGAAGCTATTGTTATTGGAAAATTATACCAGAGGTAAATATTGATCCCACATACCATGAAAGTTAAGTGAGAATGATCTCAACATATCTTCTATGGTATTAATAGTCCGTTCTGATTGTCCATCATTTTGGGGGCGGTAGGTAGTGCTCAAATGAAGGTCAATATCAAGGTATTTCTGAAGAATTTTCTAGAATCTTGATGTAAAACATGGTTCATGATCAGAAACAATTGATAGTGTTACTCCATGATGTCTTAAAACTTCATTAATATAAAGTCTTGTCAATCGTTCAAGTGGTAAATATTATCTTATATAAAGAAAATGTGCTCACTTGGTAAGATAATCAACAATGACCCATATTGCATCATTCTTTCTAGGAGTCTTTGGTAGTCCCATAACAAATTACATCGTAATATTATCCCATTTCCACTCAGGTATGGTAAGAGGTTTCATGACTCCTCCAGGCTGTTGCCTTCCAGCTTTCACTTGTTGATAAACCATACATCTTGACACAAAATCAGTAATCTACCTCTTCATGTTGTCCCACCAAAAACGTTCCTTCAAATCTCTATACATCTTAGTGCTACCAAGGTGTATAGCGAAATATTGGAACTATGAGAATCATCCAACAATTCCATTTTTAGATTAGGTATATTGGGAACACAAAGTCTCTTCCCAAATTTCAAAATTCCTTCATCATACACAAAGTCACTCAATCTCCCATCATTCACAGCTTTAATGTTCTTTTGAAACTCCTCATCATCAACCTGAGAACTTTTTATCCTTCCTAGTAAAGATGGTTTGGCAATCATTTGAAAAAGCATTAATGTTTCACCTTCCATGGTTATTCCCATATACATATTTACTAGATCCAAGAAAATAGGATACCTTTCAACTCTTATCTTGTACAAAACATCATGATCTTTTCTTCTCTTGCTTTTCTTTAAAGCTGTAAGATTTAGATAATTCCTTTTCTGTCTTGATAGAACATGAGACAATATCTTCATATGATGAGAAGGATTGTGAGACTAATGCTCGATGGAGAAATGGTTTTAACCCATCAAATAAATGACCAATCTTACTGCTTGGGTTAGGTATATAATCTGCAGCATGCCTCACTAGCCTTATAATGTTAGCTTCATACATTGCGACATTCTCATCCTCCTTTTGCCTCAGAGTCAAAAATTGTCTTTCCATATCCGCTCAATGGTCATGAGGAAAGTATTTTTATATGAATATTTCATTAAACTCCCTCGATTCCATATTTGATACTTCACCATCTTCCTTTGTATTTTGAATCAATTACCACCATTGATCAGTATCTCCAGTGACGCGGTAAACTGCCATGACAACTTTTTCCCTTTTGCTACTCCCCAAGGCATGTAATATTTTCTCTAAGGAATTTATCCATTTCTCAGGCACTAATGGATTTGTACTCCCATTGAATGTTGGTTGGTATTTCCTCATGAATCGGTCTAATATTGATCCTCTATGTCGTGGATCAGGGTGCTCCATTCGGATAAGGTTATTATTCATAACCAGAGTGAGTTGTCCTAGTATAGTGATAAGATGATCAGTACTAGTTGTATCACCAGCTCCACTATAATTATCTTGAGTAGGAGGGAAATACCTACATGGAGTGTGTGCATTGATACAATTTTCATTACTTCCACAAGTTTCCATTTATAAACATTGGAATAAACTAGATTAGTTTACGAATCGAAATACATAAATCCATACTTGTAAAAAAATTAACATAAACTGAATAGTTTATGGATATAATCCATAATCATAAAAAAAATTCTTTGAGGAATTTTATACTCATAAACCCTTAATAATGGTTTATAAATAAAATGATAGGTATCCTAAGCTTATCCTCGAGGAGTGTCATAACCAAGAGTGCAGCAAGGCCCGTTGTGGTGCACTAGTTCACGTTCAAGTCTAGCTCAAAGTAGTGTTTTCAGGTTTTACCCTTAGGTACATCTGTGCTAGAGCCGCCTCTACCTGATCGTATCCAGATAGGTATGTATTTCTTCGAAAACTCACAACATCTCTACAATAACGAAATTCTAGGAAGTTCTTCCACACTAATCCTAAAAGTCTTTCTTAGGGCTATGTGCTCTAATCAGAGTTTATCTAAATCTATATTCCAAGGTTTGTACTAAACTTCCTATGATACCAACTGTAATGCCCGACCCCAGTTACCCAGAGTCGGTGAATTATTACGTATCATTGGCATGATCATAGAAGATCAAGTCTCGGAATACCGATTAGTTTAGTAGCCTTGGAAGTACTAGATACATTCATAAGGTTTACATTACATCATAAAATGGAAACTACAACAACATTTTTTTCCAGGGAAAACACTGAGATCCCATAGACTGTCCCTGTAGGTCAGTCATAATATACTTCTTCGCATCCAAGGAAAAATAAAACATAGAAAGGGGTGATCTCAAATGCTTAGTAAGGATATAAACATGGAAAAAGCTTTCATAAATAAGCATATACATTTAAGTCAATGCATAAAACTAAAACAAAAGCCCTTTAAACATAAACTTCATAATAATATGGGAAATATAAATCAAAATAATTCCATTTAATTACTCACATGGATATTGTACTAGTCGAATAATCACATGCAATATCAATAGAAACTTTAATAATGATGGAATGCATAATGCCAGACTTCATAAAAACATAGTTACAGCCTTGTGCCAAGACTACAAATAAGATTTTGTCAAGGAATTTTTCAAAGACACTAGTTTTTCTCATGAGTCCTACCGATACATCAAGGATCTATAGCGGGCTCCACTCGTCACTTACAAAGTCCAATGCATTCCTCATATTAAAAGGTTTAAACATAACATAAACATTCGTATTAAAACTAGCAAATGAAATGTCAATACATAATCCATAAACCATGAATGGTGTAAAAATAACACATCCACAGTCAATAAAATCACAAAACCTTCAATAAAATATAGAATCTTTGTATCATAAGAAATCAACCTCAAACAAACTTAAAATCCATCAAAGAATGTTGACATAGATGAAATCAAAACCTTTTTAGAGAAATATCTCTCTCTATTTTGAAATCATTTACAATTCAAGTAATTATATAATAAACCATTTATATTTGAAAATATTTTTATAAGCTTGTAAGGGACGCTTTGATGATGTTATAATGGCAGAAAATAGCCGCACCCGCCGTATAAGTTAAAAAATAATTCTTACATTAGTTTTGTCGAAAATGATATAAAGTAACTTGTTTGGAAAACGATAGAAAGATTCCTTTAAAAACATATAAGGTCAAATAAGGTTATAAATTACTTTACCTCCTTTTCTAGTAAATAGTAAAAACGTTTTGAAATACATTTTTAAGAAACATGGATGTTGATGATAAAGAGGTCCCAGTAGATACTTACGTAAAAAAAACCACGGATAATGAAGAGATTTTAGAATTAACCCTTACCTTGTACTATTCCTTGGTTGAGGGTAGGTTAACCTCTTGTATAATGATTAAATAATTTTTATTAAATTATAAAAGAATCATATACATTAATATGATATCATACATGATCTTTTAACGTCACTTTGTTAATAATATCTTAGTATTGTCGTCGTTTCAGGTGTTAACTGATTCGTTTTACTTTATATGATTTATTACGTAAGTAATGTTTGTTATGGATAGGATGTATATTTTTCATATTCATAATGATATTAAGTCTTTGAATTTTTTTCTAATCATCTAATGAAAATTAGTCTTGAATGCGTACAATGGGGAATGAATCTTATCGCGTTCGTGGAGACGGTAATCCGTACGTACACATGAGAGACAATATCATTCTTTTGATAATAAAATAATATATAATTGGATGGTATATAATATATAAAGAATAATTATCATGTTATATTTATTATTTGCATCAATTACACATCATTATTATACCTATCCAAATAATAATGTATTGAATAATAATTACCACACGACGTGGAGACGGTAAGCCGTACGTATGCACGTATGATGACATGTCATTCAAAGGATGGATAGAATAAGGAATATGGTTGTACCATATTTATAATAACATTAAATTATATATAATATACTGGAGTTATTATTTTATAATGTAAACAACAATGAAATAGTAAGTGGAAGAAGAAAATAATTTGAAAGAGGTGATTAAATATTTACCTCTTCTTCGGGTTCTTCCTTTAGTTTTGATCAAAAGGGCTCCTTAGGACGGCTTTATGACCAAAGGAAGGCCTCTAGGATGAAGGTAGGATATTTTATATGGTATTTGGGTAGGGTTTGTCCAAGATAAAATGCTTTGAAGGAGTGAATTGGAGGAAAGGGGGGAGTGACCTTTTGTAAGAGGGGTGAGGGGCACCTTAGGAAAAGTTAGAAATATTATTTTATAATAAAATAATTTTTGATTTCAGATGGATCCAAAATAAATTATTTAAATTATAATGTGGGGATAGTTCAAAAACACTCAACCAATAGGTTTTAGATAGGTTTGGGTCACCATATTAACTTTATCTTTTAGATTTAACTCTTAGTTAAATAGTTTGACATTTACCATGTCTCTTTGTATTTTTATATTATATGGTTAATAAAATTACTATAAACTTCCATGAGAACCCCAAGTTGTCCATTAATACTTCATATATCATTATATAAGTCATTTTTACAAACCTTAGATTTATAGGAATATTATATAAATTAATAATATAATATTTGTTTTAAAAATTTCTTTATTTCAATTTGGACACTATTTAATAACTGATTTTAGTTAAAGTCCTAAAAACTTTATTAATTTGAAATAAATTCATTTTATCAATCCTAACATGTCATATTAACCGAGAAAATTAGTGGATGGCATCAAAACATTCAAATTATATTTATTGTATCATTTATAATACCATTTATTTCATTATTTCATTAATAAATAAAATACTCCATCATTATTGCGTCATAAATAAATTTAATTATTCAATGTATAAAAATTATAAATAAAATAAAATTATCTAGGAACTCTTTTTATATTTCTAATGAATATTTATAGTCGAAAATATATCATATATAACCCTATGTAAGAATTTTTTTACTAAAAGATATATGCTTATGTCATTTTTGTATTTACTTTAACTTAATTAATATAAAGTGTCATTATCACTTACATGTAGCTCCATGGGGTCCCAAAATCGATCCAAGGATTCCCAGGGTCGGACATGTATCATAAAATAGGGTTAGGACACGTGTTAGGGCAATTTAATTTTATTATAACATTACTTTTTATCATTATTTACCGGATTTACCTTTTAACCATGGTAAATAAAATATTTACCGAAGTAATTATTCAAAATGTCTAAAAAAAGTTAAATATTTACACAATTTAGACCTCATTATTCTAAATATGGAATACATTTTTCTAAATTCAAAACACAGAAGTGGAAGAAATAAATTTAAAATTAATTCCCATTGTAAAAACAAAAAGCGTGTTTTTAAGAAATAAAAACTATCAGAAGATTGACACTTGCTTATGTCCAGTTTAAATGAAAAATTACGTCCAATGACCCACATTGGATTAAATGATAAAACTGTAATCTAATTATACTTAGAAACCACTCAGTAGTATAATTTAGCAGTATAAATTATTTTAATTAAAAAAAGTTGTTTTTAATTAAAATTTAGAATTTTTAACTATTCATCAAAAATTGAATTTTTTCAGAAAAATACCAAAAATTCACCCTAAGCTAATTTCGATACTCCAAATCCAAAAATTAAGTCCATTTTGAAAGATAAAATTTATAAAATTTCAAAAAGTGGTCATTACTATTCATAACGGCTAGTTTGATTTGTTGTGGTGTGTTAGAACTCGAAGTTGCGTACAACACATGCTATTGTATTATTCAAAGAGAATCCTACCATGGAATCTTGGGGTGTTACATGATCATAGTGGGTCAATGGGAGTACATGTCTCAAATATGATTCAGTCTTATGGGTTTGTGTTTTTGTCCGACATAGCGATCTTGGGGCCAAACCTGACTGATCATACCTCTACCTGGATAATAAATACTTCCATACTGAAAGCTTTGATTTCTTCCAAGGGGAGGTACCATCATAAAGAGACCACTTCCGGTCCCTTTCCTCATTATGAGCCTCAAAACCTAGAAGGGGTGCAGTGGAAACCTGATCAGACGACCCACTATTATTAGAGCATCACGAGGAAGGCCATAGCGAATGAGTAGCACAGTTGGTCATCTCGATAGGACATTCATCCCGGAGGCTCGTTTAGCTTATACTGGTGGTGGCCCTTTTGGGTTCACTAGAGTTGTGAAGAATTCTGAGCTCAGCTAGAGCTTGTCAGACTATATGAGGCCGCCTAGGTTTCTCAAACATACACCCATCGTCCTACTGCCCTTATCTCACAGCTTTTAAGCAGGTGGAGTCCAGATACAAACACATTCCATTTGACCCATGGGGAGTTTGGAATCAGCCTTTGAGACATACAACTGATTTAGGTATTCCCTATATTTAGGGACATGTATGATGAATTTATCCCCCTCAACTGTTTGGGACGATGAGGATAGAACCCCCCTTTGGCAAGGAAAATCATCATCTAAGTGAAGACACCTTTAAAGGAATGTGATCCATGTCTAAAGTAGGACGTTCTGTTTGACAACTGGTTTGTTTATTTTTCTAAGCATACTGGTCTATAGCCCGATCCACGGTGACCCAGGTCCTGTACTACCAAATCCACATACATGCGAGTAGGTACTTATTGTCCCACCTTAGAAGATAGGGATTTTCCGAAATGGGGATGGGGTATCATCCCTGACGTCGATCAGTTATTTCTTCTGGCAGATTTCATGGCCTTATTTCTGAGTTGGTGGTTTCTACCAGTGTGAGAATCTGGTGTTATAGGAGCCTTAAACTTTATCATGGTTTCTTAGTTGGCCACCTACAAATGCATCAATTTGGTTATCACTGTGTTATCCATGATATATCGCATACTTGGTCGAATCAACGGGGGGGGGGGGGGGGGTACCCCTACCGGATGGTTTTCCCCTTTAAAATTCATTTCGTATGGATATGATCTCACATAGTAGGTTACTCCTTCATCAATTCCTTACCAATATCTCATTCGAACCTTCGACCGTACATTCAGAACACCAGCATGGCCATGCCAGTGGCTTGGGCCACATAGGATAAGCTAGAAGAGCAGACCAAAAGGAATGAGCAAGACTTAATGGCTTCCCACAATGTTTATGAATGTTTTTCTTACCACCCTTATGATTACCCCATAGGTACCATTACGAACAACACATCATAAGACGTTTTCAATCGAGGTTACTTCTTTTCATTGTGAGAAGGCATTTTGGTTTTTCTTATTATAGGGGAACTCATAATTGAGGGCTATGAACCCTAGAGGATTAGCTAGAAATTCAATTGCATTCATAAGTTTGTACCTCTTGCTATTAACAATGCTCTCCATGAGAAGCATCTTATGATAGCTTTCCAATAATGGATAATATTAACCCGGGAGGACACCCAGATCCAGGCCAGACATCTAGATTCTACCGATCCGGTGCCTTTCCTTACCAAGAATTATGTAGACGCCTGGGTTAGGTCATATCCTGACGACAAATTGGCTGACTTGGTACCCATTGTGGCTACTTCTAGGGAATCCAAGGCGATGGTAAAGGGGAAGAAATTGGAAGTTGATGAACACCCTCAACCTGGAAAAGTTCAATGAAGGTCCCTTCGCTCCCTCCTTGGGAAAGTATTGAAAGATGGGGTTACGACCTCATGGGAAGCCAAACAAACTAATGGAGTTGCGGCCGAGAGTCTATCCTCCATCCCTTTTGAGTCTAATTTTCCCATCTCCTAGAAGCAATGGGACATTTTTAAAGGTCTTCAATCCTTCCATGTCCAGTCCCCTTGAAATTTATGGAAACTCATCACAACTAGAGAATTTTCCTTTACTTGAATTGGTTTAGTGTTACCACCAACTGATATTTCTTTTGATGAGGATCTAGATGAGGTGGGATGCTACCTTAAGAACCTCAAGACCATTATTCACTCCCAAAGTGGTTTCTGTACGTACTCGCATCGAGTACTTTCCATGCTGCGACCAGAAACCATCGATAAGGTTGACGACATTGTTTTCTTTCCTACTACATCCACCACAAAAAAGGTTTCTCCTTCACCCCCATAATCTCATAAATTCCCATATTCTCACGGTCCCGATCTTATAGGGAAACTTGGGAAACGTTTATGGTTATCGAAGCCTACCCTGCTTCCTCATGTTAACCTTCCCACATTTCCCATCCCAATTACAACTGCATTTCTTGAGGCTTGGATAGTCCGGGATGAGTTGAGGGAGAGAGCCTCATATTAAGATATATGGAGACTTCCTCAGAAGAAATTCTCTGATATTATAGGTTTTGGGGCAGCCATCACTCCTACCAATATCTCAACCATTGAAGATAATGATGAGGTCTAATCTCACTTGACCGAAATTGATAGGTTCCTTCACGCTCCTTCAGATAGGAGTTACTGGTCAGACTGCGTGGCATTGATGGTAATATTTCCATGGATAATGGGAGAGGTCTTATCTACAGCCTTTGGCATTAAATTCATTCATTGTAAAGATTCTAAAATCTTCCCCATTTCTTTATTATTTTTCAGGGGCCTTTCAAGTCTCGGGAGAAAACTTCTTCCCTGACTTATTCTCTCGGAGGTACTATAGCTGGGGAGTACGCCCCTTCACCTGTAAGGGGTACTACTGAAGGATCTCTTAGATACCAAGAGCATATGAAGGTTCTGATTGAAGACCCTACCAGGGAGTTTCCGCCTCTAGCTCTTATTGGTGATCTTATTCAGGATCCATATCTCCTACAGTCAAAGAAACCTTAGTCAGGTTCCTAGCTATCCAAGTGCATTCGAAGGGGGATCAAAAGCAAGTGTCTTCTCAACTGGTGATTGAAGCAAATATCCTTACCTTCTTGACTCAATGGTATGTATATGTGATTTGACACAGGGCCCACTGGTGATCAAACGATGATCGCTCTAGAATCTATAGCCCTTGTCCCTTTCAGGGTAAAGGAAGGATCACCATCTATTACAGCTAATCAAAATAGGGAAGTAAGGCCTTTTAAGAAGACTTGGGGTGCTGCTGACCCCTTAGATGTTCCTACAACAACTCAAACAATTTATGTGCCAACTTTGGAAGGTCATACAGAAGTTAATGGTTCATTTTATCATGCCAAAATAATTGTCATGGAGCAGGACAATGTTGTCTTTGTGGCGGTTAATTGGTCTAGTGACGACCATCGGGTTTGGCAGGATTTTGGAGGGGCTTTGAATATCGTTAAGCTAATAAATCTAGACCGAACAACTCTTGACCACACAGAGGTAATTTCTTCAAAAGAAAATACTCTGCCATCTCATGGTGGCTTTGGGTAAGTCACGGTCGGGGAGGCAGATATTCCGTCCCCTGAAAATATATAGTGGGATATCATGCCATTTTTTCCAGTTCTGAGAGGCGTTATGTTTTCTGCCACCAATATTTTGATCCCAATATCCTTATACAGAATGACTATCCTCAAAATTCTTATACAGACTTGTGATCTTTTAAGGACTGTCTTGAGGGCTTCTATTCCAGCCGATCATGGTTCCGGGTCCTCAGAACTCTCTCATATCCATGGAGCATGACTGATGATTGAAGATGTAGCACCACCTATTTTGGACAGCGATACTGCTTTAACTGTGGGAGGTATTGTCTTCTCCTCTCCACCCTCAGAATCAAAACCACAAGCTTTGGCAATGAAGGATGTCCCTACCTTTACATCAATTATAATTAAGAGAGATGAGTTTTTTGTAGGGTCAAGTTGTGCTGTAGTTTCCGAACCAAGTCCCTCTATGGTGATGTTCATTCATGACAACATTTCATCATTAGGGAGTGATTCTGAGACCGACTGAGAAAGGCCAGCCGAATTTCATTCTACTCAGAAAATATCATGTAGGAACATCTTGGGATTAATGTCTCAGACTCAATTGGAAGAGATTCCAAAAAAAAATTCCAAGGTTACACCACCAATTTTTAGTAATGGGTTTCAATGGGTTTGACTATCATGTCATTTATGATATAATAAGGAAAGTGGTTGATTCTCCAGAAGCAACATATGAACTTGAGTCTTGACTCTCTCTGGTAGAGTCGACGGCTTCTCTGGAAGATACAAAGAAAATATTTATTGAAAAAGCTTTCCCTCATGCTGGGACAGTTACAAAGTTACAAAACAAACTCATGAAGCAAGAGTCTCTAATGGAGCAGCTTAACCAAGAAATGGAGAAACAAACCGAGAAATGGGAACTACTCAAACAGGAGTAGGCTTAGGCCGTAACTGCCATTGAGGAAGGGCGATGGAAAATGTAGGAGGGAGAGAGAACCGGCCTCCAGCCATATACATTCTTGGAATATTATGTAACTGATTCACCTCTAAATTACCTCTCTTTTCCATTTCTTGTCAACATCATTTTGATCATGTGTTAATTTTGAACCATAACTTGAGATTAGTAAACTGAGCTAACCAAATCGAGCTCTATTTTTTTCCTGATCCAAGGAACTCAGTGGGCGTAGTTCGACTACTATTGAGGTTGAATGGAATAACTCACAAATGTTTACGTTTTTTTCATTATTACCCTAATTTTTTTTCTAAGCTTTCTTGACATGGGATTAGAGGGAATAACTTGGAATTTTCTTAGGCCACCCTTTGTGGGTTTCCGATATAACAAGATTTGTGCCTTTTTTGATGGCTCAATGTGTTTTTTAGAAAACTGATACTCGTCTTTTACCCAGAGGTGCCTTTGGATGATTTTCCCTCTGGAAAGTATAGATACGTTTTTGCTGGTAGTTCATAGTCTTACCAATCAAACATAATACCAATATTTTAGGTCGAACATTTTTTACCAAACCTAATGGGGTAGGGACACGACTCGGTATTGTTAGTTGGGAATGTTTTATTATCTTTCAGACAAGGGTTGAGGGTTTTTATTGACCCTATATTTGTATATCTTGGACATGTATGAGGCTCAAGATCCGATTTAGGTATACAAATGTAAGAAATGACTCTCCTAGAGATGAATTTTCCTTTTACTGACAGACATTTTTGTGGGCGACATATGCAGAGCCACCAGGGAAAGATGTTCATAGTCAATCAAAGGTGTCCCAAGGAAACTGCATTCCATTTTTTATGGCTATGTGGGATTTTCAACATTTTCGATTTATCTTGATGTTTGGAGCCACAATAGGTGGCTGGCTTGAGTTGTGTTGTTTTACAACAACAAGAACATTCATATCGGCCTTGGGTGGGAAATTATTCCTGCCAATTTCTTACTTGCGTGAGGGAGAGCTGGTAAGTGGTCAGTTTAGTTAAGATTCCTCTCTATGTAAGAGGACCTTGGGAAGAAGGAGGTACATAATCTGTCATCCATGAGTTTTCCAAATCTGGGGGTGTGAAAAGATGTGAACGTCATTTGAGTGTATGGAGGCAAGAAAAGACTCTCCTAGGGATGAATTCTCCTTTTATTGATGGCCATTTTTTGGGAGTCATATGCAGAGACACCGATGCATGATGTGCATAGTAAAGAAAAGGTGTCTACAGGACACCGACCTACCATTTTCGATGGCCATGGAGGATTATTGAGATTGGGAACTATTTGAATATGGTGTGTGACCTTCGACCAGGAGTGCCTCTTATCACAAAAGGAGGATTTTTACCTGAACTTGTTTGGGGAAACCTGGAAACGAGTGAGGGAAATCTTCCTTTCCATGTGGGTCAACTTCACACATAGAGATGTGATATCTTTTAGAAACCTCAAAAGATACCGAAGATAAACTGAGCCCATATGTTCCGATATATCCAAGATGTGTGAAAGGAGGTAAATATAAAGCATGACTTTGAAGGCCCTCAAACTAGGAGGGTTGGAATGAGGATTGGAATCCATTGTGTATGTTGATATAGGATAATACTATCATGAGGACAAATTTTCCTTTGATTGATGGCCATTTATTTAGGCGATGTATGTAGAGCCACCAGGGCATGATATGCATAGTCAATCAAAGGTGTCCGTACGACACTGGACTTCCATACCAGGTGGTCTTAGAGGGTTACTGGGATTCAAGATCACTCAAAGAAATGAGTTTGGAATATGGAAAGAGTGTATCCAGGCATATTAGAGAAATTTGGTATGTGATTTAATCATGTAATGATGTACCATATGTAGATCCCACCTGTATGTAGGGCGAGGTATTCACTTAATCTTTGGGATACCTGATCGTTTAATATTATATGGCTAGGAAACGGTGTCCCTCTATGGAGATGGAGCCACAACATTCCTTTTAGGGTCATGCTGCTATGACCAAATTCCCAATCTATTTTTCCATAAAGTCACAGTGGATCTCTTGCTTAAATCCCTAGGCTCACATGATCTATTCTCGGTGTGAGAAAGAAGAGTTTAGAAGGGTTCCGTGTCACCATATAAGAATAGTGAATTCAGGATTTGGTGGAATTTTTAGGCTAACTCCATTTCCTTGCAGTTTAAAATCGTGTGGTGAGGACGATTTTTTCCTCGTCAAGGCCTTCCAAAGTTTCAGGTTAATCACAATCAGGGTGTTTCAGTATTCCTTAGATGTGAGTGATGAGATAAGGTGTAAACCATAGTGATAGGGGTGACTTGAATTAATAGGGATGACATGGTAATTGAAAGCCATTGGGATACTGAGGTAGGGGAGGAATCCCCTAGGGATGAATTTTCCTTTCATTAATGGCCATTTTTGTGGGTGACATATGCAAATCCACCGGGGCATGATGTGCATAGTCAATCAAAGGTGTCTGTAAGAAACTGGCCTTCCATTTCAGATGGACTTGGATGATTTTGATGATCCAATTTATCCTGAGGTATGAAGTGTGAAAACAGGAAAGGTGTTCCTTGGAATGTGAGAATTCCCATACCATGATTAACCGTGACCTTTTTGGAGCTTCCACACAGGTCTGACCCACGCATGGGGGAAATGGGAATTTTTCACCAGTGGCTAGGCTAGGATGTCGAATCCAAGAGTCACTACGTATCCTACGAGGGATAAAATCAATCCACATGTATTTCTAGATGTTCCCTATAAACATTTGGTCATTGTGCTAGGGACACTTGAGGGCATTTTTGTTTTACATGATACGGGTGCTAGACCTACCATACTCCCCTACTGTTTATTTTCATAATAGAATCCCTACCACTTATCCTATGCTCAAATGAGTTATACTCAATGTGAGAAACAATGAGTTGTTACCGAGTCTCCTTCACAAGTGTAAGGAGATAGAGAATATGATGGGGGGAATTTTCATTCTACCCATCATAGTTTCCAGGTCTTCAATGTAACCCCATAGTTGACATTCGTAAGAGAATATCTATCACTATTTCTAAGCTCACGGAAGTTATACTCAATGTGGGAAACAAGGATTGATAAGAGTTTCCTTTATGAAAATGTGTAGATAGGGTCGTTATGGAGGGATTTTTTTATGGGGGATAGGCTAGGATTGAACATCAAGGCGTCGCTACGTATCCTGAAAGGGCAGGAATCAATCCGCACATAGTTCTATGTGAGATCATGCAGTTTATTATCATGCAATTAGGAAATTTTATGCTATGAAATTTAATGTCTTATGGAGAGGACATGAGTCAATGTTTTATTGCTATGTTCCAGGGACGAGTTCCTTACAGTTTAACGTCATATGTCTAGGGCGCTAACTCATAATTTATGGTCTTAGAGTTTGGACCATAACATTGTTGGGTATTTTTATTCATAGTTTAGGGTTGTATAGTTTGGACCTTAACATGGGGGTTTTTTCATTACTTATAGTTTAAGGTCTTAAAGATTGGACCTTAACATGGGGTCATTTTTTCATAACTCATAGTTTAGGGTCCTAGAGCTTGGACCTCAACATTGTGTGCATTTCAGTTTACTTTCATGTTGCATGGACTAATACCATACGGTTTAGTGTTATTTGGAAAGGACATTGACTCATAGTTTGAGGTCTTGGAGTAGGGACCATGGAATCTAAGGCATCCTTTATGACTCATAGTTTAGGTTCATAGATCTTGGACATATTCCTAGGGTTACATAACTCATAGTTTAGGGTCATTGAGTTCGGACCATAACATGGGGGAATTTTTATGTGAAGCATTTCTTCAAGAAATTAACATTTGTGGGAGCCATGATGAGCTCTCTTTCCATTGATATTAGGGCATATGCTCCATTTAAATAGACCCTATGTATGACATATGGTCCTTCACACTTTACTTCATTTTTTGGGATCTTCTTCCCTAATATCATTGGGGTTCTGAGGACTAACACCATTTCTCCTTTGAGGAAATATCAAAGGCGAACCTTTTTTTGAAGGCTCGTGCAATCTGGTTTTGGTAGATTTCTAAACGAGGTAGAGTGTGAGGCCTTTTTTTCTAACTACTCCAATTCATCATATTGTCTCTGGGATTTATCTTTCGCAAACAATTGATTGAAAATGGCCAAATGAAGTGAGACACATGGATTTTGATAGATAACACTGCCTCTGCTCTGTATACTAGTGAGTACGGGGTTTCCTGATTGGCAGTGTGAGTCATGGTCTGGTAAGCACACAATGCATGAAGGATCTTGTCTGGACGCAATTTCTTATCCTTATCAACCATATTTTGAAAAATGTTGGACAGAGTCTTGCTAAAAGCCTATATCTTCCCATTGACTACCGTGTGGTAGCAGTATGGCTAGTTAGCCTTGATTCTATATTTCTGATACAACTTATCTAGCTCAGTAGAGTAGAAGTTGGTGCTGTTGTCCATTAGTATTGTATGAGGGACACCAAATCTGGTGATGATGTTGGCATTCACAAATCTCATGATGTTGTTCACCCCCAACTTCCTTAAGGGGTATGGCTTCGGCCCATTTAGAAAATAATTTGATCATTGTGAGTATGAACTTGATGTGTCTTGATGTAGAAGGAGGATATGGTCCCACAACAATCATCACCTAGGCGATGAATGGCCAAGAGTATTTAGCCGCATGAAGCAACTCCGGGGGGCACTGTATGAAATTAGAATTAACTTGGAAGGAATGGATATTCTTAGTGAATATGTAGCAATCCTATATTATGGTGGGCTAGTACTACCCAAGCCTCCAGATTTGGCAAGAGTGATTGGTTGCTGATTATTGCACTCCACAAGCTCATGAGTTCACTTCTTTCATGATGACAATAGTTTATCCTCCATTAGTGCCCCTAATATAGACTCTCACAAGTCCTCATTTGTAGAGAACCTTTTCTTGGTTTACCCCATTGTACAAGGTAAAATCAACTAACCATCTTCAGACCTTCTCCCTTCCATCGCTATCTGGTGGGAGTTCCCCGTTCCAAAAGTAATTTTTAATGCGCATCATCCAACCGGTGGTATGCCCATGAGGTTTAGAGACGGGGCTAATTTCATCGATTTCCTCCTTATTTTTCTGGATGAATGTAAAGACCATCCGTCGATGAGCAATGATAATGATTGTTTCATCTCGGTTTGCATCAGCTAAGGTTGTGGCTGCATTTTCCAAATCGTCGTCTTGATCATTTTGTGAATTGGGGACATAGGTCAACATTGTTTCTGATGGGAATTATGCCATCAGTTCTCAAACATGGTTCATCAAGGGAAATGATACTTATTTCTTGAAACCATAGTCACTATTTATATGTTTGATGACTAGATCCAAATCACCCATTATTTTCAGGTTTTTGTCTTGCATCTGGAGTGCCAATTCTAGGCCTAGAATGAGGGCCTAATACTCCGCTTCATTTTTAGTATACCCTTATGAAATCAAGAAAGAGTAAGGTAAGGTGGATATTTAGGGAGATACTAGAATGAATCCTATCCCCAATTTGTTGAACTTGGGATCCTCCATCCTTTTCTCTATCAGGCTTCAGGAAACACCATTGAAGTATATTTCCCACGTCTGGGGGTTCGCCTAGATAGAAAACACCTATTCATCCATAATTTTGGTATTCAATGGTGTTATTTATTCTAAGGGGTTCTTTTCCACGAATTCTGCTAATTTATAGCATTTGATGGCCTTTTGAGGCACGTACTATTTGCCAAACTATTACAGGATGACCTCCTATCATGATAGGCGCCCATTTAACATGGGACAGTTGAGGATATACGTGAGCGGGTTGAAGCGGGTGACCAGTTGGACCTCATGGTGCTGTAGGTAATTCCTGAGCTTTTGAACTGTGAAGATTAGGGATAGACAGTTCTTTTCAGTCTTCAAATATTGAGTTTCAGAATCAATCATTGTCTAACTAGGGTAGTAGAGGTTGTTCTCACTGCCAACAACATTTTTCTGCATGAGGAAGGTGTATAATGACCATTCCAGTGCAGTTACATATAAAATTTGTGGTCTCCCCTCAATTAGAATTATGAGGACCAGTAGGCATAGGAGATATCTTTTGAGGTTGTCAAATGATTCTTGACAATCATTATCCCATTCATACGTAACTCCTTTCTTCATCATCTTGGTGAAAGGTAAACATTTACCTGATAGGCAGGATATGAATTTTCAAATGTAGGTGAGGTTCCCCTGGAGACCTATCAACTTAGTGAGGTTTCAAGGTGGGGACATTCCAAGAATGGAATTCGTCTTCTCGGGGTCAACTTTGATGCCACGATGGTATACGATGAAGCTGAGAACCATTTCCAAGGTAACGTCAAAGGTGCATTTCAAGGGAATCATCTTTAAACTGTGATATCTCAATTTGTTGAAGATGGTTTCAAGGTCGGCCAGGTGGTTTGGACGGTCCTGACTTAACCACCTGGTCGTCGACACAACACTTGACGAATTTTCTCAAAAAAGGGCTTGAAGATGCGATGTGTGGCGTGCTGATATGTGGCACCAACATTTTTTACACCAAAGGGAATAAATTTATAATAGAAAACTCCTTGAGGGGTCCTAAAAGTGGTAGCTTCTTCGTCTCCTTGAGCCATTCAAATTTGATTGTTTCCAGAATAGAGATCCATGAAGGAGAGGGATTTGTATCTGGCTATCGCATCGAACAAAAATTCTCTCATCATGACCAGTAATTCGTCTTTTGGGAAATGCCAATTAAGATCCCAGAAGTCAACGAATATTCTAATCTATCTATTACACTTTTCAACAGAGACTATGTTTTCCATCAAGATTGGATATTGGACCTCCCGTATAAAGTAGAATTTGATCATTTTCTCAACTTCAGCCTCTATTTTGGAAGAATGCTTTGGGTGGGTCCTTCTAGCTACATATTTATAGCCCTAATGATCTTATGGTAATCCCAAATATTGGGTGGTGACTTCAGGATTGTGGCCTAGAATCTCTATGTAATTCTAGGAGAACACAACTTGAATCTTCTTTAGGAAGGAGGTATATGCCTCCTGTTCCTCCGCAAGCATGGCCACACTGATTATAGTGGGTTGTGGGATGTTTTCAGTTCCCAGATTTATCTCCTTAAGTTCATCAATGGTGGTGAAAACACCTTCTTCAAACGTAGGAGGGGCATCTTCGAGGTCCTCTTCCCCTTCTACTTCTTCTTAAACATCTTCTTCATCTTAAAATTCTGATGGAGAAAGGATTTTTAAGATTACTTCTCCAATATTGGGAAATAAATTGTCTTTTGACTTACTGTGTGAGGCAAGGGCAGTTTGATGTTGTAACGACCCAAAGTTTTTCAATGGAAAATTCCCTTCTTATATTTATGTCATAAAATAACATGAAAGCAAAAAATAATGAACTACTATGTGATAAGTGAACTTTAAACATAAGTTTGTCACTTCTATGTTTGGAATTTTGAAAATCTGACATACACGGTTGTGTTCAAGATGATATTTGGAGTCCATTGAAACAAAAATAATTTTTGGTGAATAGTGACCTACCCTTATGAATAGTAACATACCCTTATGAATATTAATATGTCACTTATGAATAGTAAATAATCCAACATAAGAGTAACATTACCTATGAATAATTAAATAAAATTTAGACATCTTTGAATGTGAAAATTTGACCTTAGTAAATATTTTGGTATTTTGTAAGTCATAAATAATTAATTATAATTAACTGATTAATTTAAAAGAATATTTATTTACCTAAAATGTATTAAAAAATTATTTAATCAATGCATTATAGTTTTTAGATAATTTTATAAGACCCTGCGTTATTTCTTAAAGCACTTTTAACTTTTAAAAAATTATTATTTAAGTAAATTATTATTTTAATTAAATATTAAATTGATAATATTTAGAAAATTATTTTTGAAAATTGGACTGCATTTTTTTATTCTACACGTCAAAAAATGCTATGGGTAAAGTTTTGGGTTTTTTCTGAAATACTTCAATTTTTGGGTGAATAGTAAAAAATACAGTTTTTCGCATAATCGGTGTATACTAAATTGCATCATTAATGATGTAATGATGACATAAACATTATATAACTTTAGTTTCGGCCAAATTATATTAAATTTCATAAATGGTTCTTTAAAATACAATAAATCCAATTCTCAAACCTAAAAAGAACTTTCCAAAGCCTAAAGTCAAAAGGTGATTTCTTAAAGTGTCTTTTTCTCTTTCTTTCACTTTCATTTTAATAAATTAATGAATTCTAATTATAAAGAAGAATTAAAGCCTAAAAAAGTTATATTATATTAATATATGATTTAGTATTTCAAAAAACTACTATTACAAGTCTAACTCTTGATATATTATTTTATTTCATATTTTATACCAAAAACACCTCCCTCCTCATGTATAAATAAGCCCTCCCCCTCCTCTTGACAAAACACACCTCTCAAGCATCAATAATTGTCTAATCTCTGCCCAGTCATCTCCCATGCCCCTACCACACTTCCAAGAGCTTCTGGTATCATCAAAATACCAAGCTTAGACCCTTAAGGAGGTTCTCAAGAGAATGATTTAAGAGGTAATTTCCCTCCCTCTTCTCCTTTAATTCCCTTTCAAGTTCAAGTTCTTTTCTTGATCTCTCCCCACCTATATTCATCCAAATTGTTTTTTAACTCTATTATTATACATATAATATAATTTTATGATTCTAATGGGATATTATATCACCCCAAACCCTTTGCCTCTTCCTTTTATTTTATTAAAGAGAACATTGTTCATGAGGTGTTAATTTATCACCTTCAAAAACGACATGATCTCTTCTTCCATTTCTACCTTGAGATCTGGTCATGAAACAATTTTTATGGTTGAAACAGAATATTGTATATGTATTATATTCAATTTTGAGTTCTGTAAATAACCTATGGCCATATTACAAAGTGAAAAGCTAAAACAAGTTCATTGTGATCCAAAAACCGCTCAAATTAACCCAAATAGCCATCATTTAATTATTATCTAATGATTCATCCACATGAATCTAATATAATTCATTATAAAATAATTCAAGTTCCTGTAATATCATTAATAACATTTAATATCATTTCTATATGTTTGGTCATGTTATACCCAAACATCAATTTAAGAATACAAGTGAACCACCTAAGAAAAACCATAAAAACGAACATCCCTGAACAATGTTTTTAAACTCTATAAGTCATCCAAAGGAACATAATATGATATAATAAAACCAGAATGAACCCTATTAACGTACAAATGGTTTTGTATTTCTAATTAATTAATATAATGTCATTATACAAGACATTAAATAGAAGTAAGCATTCAGATACAAGGTAAGGGGAAATCTCGAACCCAATTATCTTCCTTCGGGTTATCCCTCTTTCACTCCATTTTTGATAAGGTTACTCCTTAAAGATAATTTTTTCATCATTGAAATTAATTTTCTGGGATATAAATGTTTTTCACTGGTTTTTATGTCCAACAAAATGTTTTCCAAAAGAACACTTCTTTTAAGAACACCCCTTTTTTACTTCTCACTCAAAGTGAACAGTTCTTGTAACATGTGTGTTATTCCCTCTTTCTTTTGGGAACCCAAAGATTATGAATGTGTTATTATGAGATGAAACCCATTAATTTTCATGGTTTCATTATTTTTATTTATGTTATATGTTCATTGTGTCATGCATGATAAATGATAATGTTATGATGTGACGGGTGCGCCCGGAATTATATAGCCCAATATGAATGTTTAAATGTGACGGGTGCGCTCAGAATTATATAGCACTCTAATGATTTGGGTAAAGTGATGAATCTCATGTATAAATGTAAAATGATGTGTGAAAAAGTTTCTAGCTTTTTTCACAAGTATGTGTGGTAGTTAACCACTAATACATGATGTTGCATTTTTATGCATTGCCACATTTCAAGTCTTGTATTTATGCTCTTATCATGTTCATGATATTTTGCCTATGTTATGACTATGATCCCCTCATGCTATATTGTTCTTATCTATCCTATTATTGGGCTTCTATCTCACCCTTTTGATGTATATCTTTAGGTGGCTTCATATACTAAGGAGAGGACAAGTTCCGATAAGAAGCTAGAGAAGAAGAAACTAAATAAATGTTTATGCTTGATGTTGTAATTGTTATGTATGGTCCTAGTTTACCCAAGACACTAAACCTTTGGATCCTCTATGTGTAATACTATTATGTTGTTTATCTTTGAAATAATGTAATAGTAATGTATGAAAAGGTTTGGTCTCTATAGTTGGTATCAGAGGCAAGGTTTAGTTAATTTGGTAATTAGGATTAGTGAACCCTAGTGAAAACCTCTACTATGAGATTAAGTACAAATATGCACACAAGATTATTTATCTAGGGATCACATATGTTATGTTTTTGGTATAAATTGTTTAAATGAATATGTTATTCAGGAATTGTTTACTTATGTTTTGTTCTAACCTTTTCTATTTTAGAAAATGGTGGGAACCAGGAGAAATCAGGCCAACAACTCATGCGAGGGCCAATGCAACGATTGACCGAACAACATCCCCAATGATTTGGGAGGTGGAGATCAAAACCTCATGGAAATTCTTACCCAATTATCTTAGTTTATGAATAATAACCATAATAATGGGGAACATCCTCCTTCACCAAAGAGGGAGAAACTGGATATCTAGTGTTTTATGCGACAACGACCATCAGCGTTTTGTGGATATTCGGATCCACTAGTTGCGGAACAGTGGGTCAACTCCATGGTGATGATATTTTCTGTGCTTCATTATTCTGAGATTTAAAAGGTGACTCTAGCTGTTTATCGTCTAGATGGAGAAGCTGATCAATGGTGGGATTTGATTAATAACACCAATCCAAGGGAGGAAATTGAAGAGATGGAATAAGAATACTTTAAGATAATCTTTCTTAATAAGTATTTCCCACGAACTCTTCGCATGAAGATGGATATAGAATTCATAGAGATCAAGAAAAAAGTAGGAGAATCTGTCACAACCTATGAATTGAATTTCACAAGGCTCTCAAGGTATGATTCAGGTATTGTTATCAACAATGATAGAAAAATTGATAGATTCTTTAGTGGATAAAAACCACACCTTTGAAAGGCTCTTGTAATTAGAGACTTTGGGGGTTATGAAGAAGTTTTTCGGTGTGCTCTCAAAGTGGAGATGGATTTTGGAGAATTGCCCCATGGATATGGTGATAAGAAAATAAAGATGGAGTTTCAAGCTGGTGGATCTAATGACAAAGGTGGGAAGAAAAATCAACGACCCACATGCCAAAAAATGTGGGAATTTTCACCATGGGAACTGCCTCAAAGGGATGGATAAATGCTTAAAGTGTGGGAAAGAAGGACACTATGATCAAGAGTGTCGAAAATACACGAAAAGGAAGTATAATGTAGTCGATGAAAGTAGAGAACTACCCATGTTTCAATGCTACAACGGTATGGAGATAAGACACTATCCAAACTAGTGCACTAAACCTCGAGCTCTCGAGGGTAATCAGCGTCAGCAGCCACCAAAGCCAAAGGAACAAGGGAAGTCTTATGACATAACGACTGTGGAGGTGGATCATGATAATAAAGTCGTACAAGGTACACTTCCTATTCACTCATGAATGGAAAAAGTCTTATTTGATTCTGGTTCTACTCATTCCTTTATATCTTTCATGTTTTCTAGAACTATATAATCGAAGCCCCAAAACCTTAAAGTAGAGATATCTATAAAAACACAAAGTGGTGAAATCATTGCAACCCAAGTTTTTGAATCTTTTCCTATTGACATATATGGGAAGATTCTTCTGGAAAATCTCATAATACTTCCCTTGGTGGAATTCGACGCTATAATGGGAATGGACTGGCTCTCATTATATAGAGCACATATCAACTATCAGGAAAAGGAAATATCTTTCCATATTCTGAACCATCCCATGCTCCTCTACAAATGTAAGGAAGACCATGAATCTCCTTTGATAAATCCTTCAATGGTTTGGGTGATGATTCCCTATGAAGAAGCATACCTCGCCCAAATGGTTGAGTCGAAGGAAAGTTCCAACCTTGAAGAAATGCCCATCGTGAGGGAATACGACAATGTATTTCTCGAAGAGTTACCAAGAATTCCCCTGGATCGTGAGGTAGAGTTCTCAATTGAACTCATACACGGAGCTACTCCTATCTCAAAGTGTCCCTATAGGATGGCTCCTATCGAACTAGAGGAGTTAAAGAAGAAGCTGCAAGAGCATCTGGACAAAGGTTTCATATGCCCTAGTGCATCACCTTGGGGTGCTCCAGTGCTCTTTGTGAAAAATAAGGATGGAACCATGTGGCTGTGGATCGATTATCGGGAACTCAACAAGATCACCATAAAGAAAAAGTATCCTCTCCCAAGGATTGATGACTTGTTCGACCAGTTAAGAGGAGCTCAATACTTCTCAAAGGTGGATCTTTGTTCTGTATATCATCAGGTAAAGGTGAAGAAGGAAGATATTCAGAAGACTGACTTCTGTACAAGGTATATGCACTATTAGTTTTTGGTGATGCCCTTCAGAATTTCTAATGCCCCTGAAAGCTTCATGGATTTGATGGATAGAGTCTTTAGACATTACATTGAGAAATTTGTGGTCGTGTTTATCGATGATATTCTCATCTACTCCAAGATAAAGGAGGAACATGAAGAAAATATAAGACTTGTGTTTGTGACATTGAGGAAGGAGAAGTTGTACGCCAAGTTCAGCAAGTGTGACATTTGGATGAATCAAGTCACATTCTTGGGACATGTGATCACAAGTGAGGGGATTTCTATGGATCCTTCAATGGAAAAGGTGATTGAGGAATGGCCGAGGCCCTCCAATGTCACAGAAATCCGTAGTTTTATTGGATTAATTGGGTACTACTGACATTTTGTGAGAAACTTCTCACGATTGTCAAGACTGCTAACTAAGTTAACAAGGAAAGGGGTAAAGTATGACTAGATGGAGGAATGTGAGGGAAGCATCAAGGAGCTAAAGAGAAGGCTGATCACTGCACCTATACTCACACTACCGAAAAGTGGAGAAAGTTTTGTGATATACAGTGATGCTTCAAAGAAAGGCTTGGGTTGTGTACTCATGAAAAATGATAATGTGATAGCCTAAGCCTCACAATAGTTGAAGATCCATGAGCAGAACTACCTGATGCATGATCTAGAGATGACAGCCGTGATTTTTGCCTTGAAAATATGGTGGCACTACCTTTATGGAAAGAAGTGTGACATATACACCAACCACAAGAGCCTGAAGTATATATTCACACAAAAGGATCTCAACATGTGTCAAAGGAGGTGGTTAGATCTAATCAAGGGTTACGATTGCTCTATTCACTTTCATCCTAGAAAGGCGAAAAAGGTAGCTGATGCTCTAAGCAGAAAATAACCTTCTACTCTATCCATGCTGTAGATTAAGAAAGACCCTATCTTCTTGGATATGCAAAGAATGGATTTGGAAATAATAAGGGAAGGGGATACATTCTACCTTTCCCAAATGATTTAAAAACCATCCATCAAAGAGAATATTAAGGAAGCACAAATGGATGATGTGGAGATACAAAAGAGGGTGAATGCAGTAAAGGAAGGGAAGCTATAAGAGTACTATATCGACGATGATGGTGTGATTCGGTTTGGAACGCAGATTTGTGTGCCTTCATCACCTGAGATAAAGAAGGAGATATTGGATAATTCACATAGCTCAACTTTCTCTATCTATCTTGGGAGTACCAAGATGTATCGTGATCTCTAAGAACACTTCTGGTGGGATAAAATGAAGAAGGAGATTGCGGAATATATATCAAGGTGCTTGGTATGTCAGAAAGTTAACGCTGAGCAACAAAAGTCCAAAGGTATGATGTAGCCATTTCCTATACCCATGTGGAAATGGGAAAATGTTACTATGTACTTTTTCATGGGTCTCCTGAAGACGTCAAAGGGAAATAATGTGATATGGGTTTTGGTTGACCGACTCACCAAGACTGCCCATTTTATCACTATTTGGGAAGACCTCTCTCTTGAACAACTTGCAAGGATATATGTGACGGAAGTGGCGAGACATCACGGTGTTCCACTCTCAAATGTCTCTGACCGTGATCCACGGTTCGCATCAAAATTTTGGAGGAGCCTTCAACATGCTTTGAGTACTGAATTAAATTTCAGCACGGCCTATCATCCCCAAACTGATAGCCCGTATGAAAGGAATATTCAGACTCTTGAAGATATGATAAGAGCCTACTCTCTTGAATTCAAAGGTGGTTGGGATCATCATATCTCATTGGTTGAGTTCTCATACAATAATAGCTTCCAATCGAGTATTCAGATGGCTCCGTATGAAGCTCTGTATGGAAAGCGATGTAAAACTCCAACCTGTTGGGATGAAGTTGGAGAAAGAAAGCTACTTGGGCCTGATCTTGGCCAAGAGATGACAAATAAGGTTCATGTAGTCTAGAAACAAATCAAATATTCTCAAAGTCGGAAAAAGATCTATGCTGACAACCGTCGAAGGGACTTGGAGTTCGACGTTGAAGATAAAGTCTTCCTTCGAATATCTCCATGGAATAGAGTCATGCGATTCGGGAAGAAAGGGAAGCTAATCCCTAGGTATATTGGCCCCTTTTGAGATCCTTGACCTCATTGGAGTCGTGGAATATCTTCTTTCAGTTCCACTTAATATGGATCAAGTTCATGATGTGTTTCATGTATCACTATTGAGGAAGTATATACCAGACCCCTCACATGTACTACACTCAGAGGTGGTGTAGTTGGAAGATGATCTCTCCTATGGGGAAGATCCAGTAAAGATTCTAGATTAGAGAGATGAGGTACTACGCAAAAATACAACCCATATTGTCAAATTGTTGTGGAGGAACCATAAGTTTGAGGAAGCAACTTGGGAACCAGAAGATGCAATGAAGGAAAAGTACCCTCACCTGTTTGTGTAAAGTGAAATTTCGGGGGTGAAATTTCTTAAGGGGGGGAGAATGTAACGCCCCAAAGTTTTTCAATAGAAAATTCTCCTATTATATTTATGTCATAAAATAACATGAAAACACAAAATAATGAACTACTAAGTGATAAGTGACCATTAAAGATAATTTTGTCACTCCTATGTTTGGAATTTTGAAAATCTGACATACACGATTGTGTACAAGATGATTTATGGAGTCTATTGAAACAAAAATAATTTTTGGTGAATAGTGACCTAACCTTATGAATAGTAACATACCCTTATGAATATTAATATGTTCTTTATGAATATTAAATCATCCAACATAAGAGTAACATTACCTATGAATAATTAAAAAAAATTTAGACATCTTCAAAAGTGACAATTTGACCTTAGTAAACGTTTTGGTATTTTGAAAGTCAAAAATAATTAATTATAATTAATTAATTAATTTAAAAGAATATCTATTTACCTAAAATGTATTCATAAATTATTTAATCAATGTATTATAGTTTTTAGATAATTTTATAAGACCCTACGTAATTTTTGAATGTACTTTTAACTTTTAAAAAACTGTTTTTAAGTAAATTCTGATTTTAATTAAATATTAAATTGTTAATATTTAGAAACTTATTTTTGAAAAATGGACTTCATTTTTGGATTCTACACATTGAAAAATGGTAGGGGTAATTTTTTGGGTTTTTTTCTGAAATACTTCAATTTTCAGGTGAATAGTAAAAAAAATACAGTTTTCCCATAATCGGTGTATACTAAATTGCATCATTAATGATGTAATGATGACATAAATATAATAGAACTTTAGTTTCGGCCAAATTATATTAAATTTCATAAATTTTTCCTTAATATACAATAAATTTAATTCTCAAACCTAAAAAGAACTTTCCAAAGCCTAAAGTAAAAAAGGTGATTTCTTAAAGTGTCCTTTTCTCTTTCTTTCACTTTCCTTTTAATAAATTAATTAATTCGAATTATAAAGAAGACTTAAAGCCTAAAAAGAATTATATTATATTAATATATGATTTAGGATTTGAAAAAACTAATATTATGAGTCTCACTCTTGATATATTATTTTATTTAATATTTTATACCAAAAACACCTCCCTCCTCATGTATAAATAATCCCTCCCCATCCTCTTGCCAAACCACACCTCTCAAGCTTTAATCATTGTCTACTCTCTACCCAATAATCTCCCCTATCCCCTCCCCCACTTCCAAGAGCTTCTGGTCTCATCAATAGACCAATATTAGGCCCTTAAGGAGGTTCTCAAGAGAAGGATTTAAGAGGTAATTTCCCTCCCTCTTCTCCTTTAATTCCCTTTCAAGTTCAAGTTTCTTTCTTGATCTCTCCCCACCTATATTCACCAAAAAAACATTTAACCCCATTATTATAAATATAATGTAATTTTATGATTCTAATGGGATATTATATCACCCCACACCATTTCCCTCTCCCTTTTATTTTATTAAAGGGAACGTTGTTCATGAGGTGTTAATTTATCACCTTCAAAAACGACATGCTCTCTTCTTCAATTTCTACCTTCAGATCTGGTCATGAAACAATTTTTATGGTTGAAACAAAATATGTTATATGTATTATTTTCTATTTTAAGTTCTGGAAATAACCTATTTCCATATTACAAAGTGAAAAGTTAAAACAAGTTCATTGTGATCCAAAAACCGCTCAAATTAACCCAAATTACCATCATATAATTCTTATATATTGATTTATCCACATGGATCTTATATAATTCATTATAAAATAATTCAAGCACCTATAATATCATTAATAACATGTAATATCATTTCTATATGTTTACTCATGTTCTACCCAAACATCAATTTAAGAATACAAGTGAACCACCCAAGAAAAACCATAAAAACGAACATCCCGGAACAATGTTTTTAAACTCTATAAGTCATAAAAAGGAACATAACATGACATAATGAAACCAGAATGAACCATATTAACGTACACATGGTTCTGGATTTATAATTAATAGATATAATGTCATTATACAGGACATTAAATAGAAGGAAGCATTCCGATACAAGGTAAGGGGAAATCTCAAACCAAATTTTCTCCTTTCGGGTTCTCTCTCTTTCACTCCATTTTTGATAAGGTTACTCCTTAAAGATCATTTTTTAATCATTTTGTATAATTTTCTTGGATATAAATGTTTTTAACAAGTTTTTATGTCCAAAAAAATGTTTTCCAAAAGAACTCTTCTTTTAAGAACGCCCATTTTTTACTTCTCACTCAAAGTGAATGGTTCTTGTACCATGTGTGTTATTCCCTTTTTATTTTGGGAACCCAAAGCTTATGAATGTGTTGTTATGATATGAAAACCATTTTTTCATGGTTTTATTATGTTGATTTACGTTATATGTTCATTGTGGCATGCATGATAAATGATAATGTTATGATGTGACAGGTGCGCTCGGAATTATATAGCACAATATGAATGTTTAAATGTAACGGGTGCACCCGGAATTATATTGCGCTCGAATGCATTGGGTAAAGTGATGAATCTCATGAGTAAATGTGAAATGATGTGTGAAAGATATTCTAGCTTGGTTCACAAGTATGTGTGTTATTTAACCACTAAGACATGGTGTTGAATTTTTATGCATTTCCACATTTCAAGTCTTATATTTATGCTCTTATCATGTTCATGATCTTTCACCGATGTTATGACTATGCTCACCTCATGATATATTGTTCTTATCTATCCTCTTACTGGGCTTCTATATCACCCTTTTTGATGTATATCCTCATGTGTCTACATATACTAAGGAGAGGACAAGTGTCGATAAGAAGCTAGAGAAGAAGAAATTAAATAAATGTTTATGCTTGATGTTGTAATTGTTATGTATGGTCCTAGTTTTCCCAAGACACTAAACCTTTGGATCATCTATGTGTAATACTATTATGTTTTTTATCTTTAAAATGATGTAATAGTAATGTAAGAAAAGGATTGGTCGCGATAGATGTCCCTAGGATGGGTCTAGAGAATCTTCGACGAGGCTTTTCCTGACAACATGGGAGTTAGCCCGCTCTTTCATGTCTTTGGGCTTGGTGGAAATAACTGAGACCATGAAAGCAACTAAGTCTTCATATGGTCTTGTACTTACACATTAAACTTTATTGATGGGTAGTGCGTACTCCTCCCCATGATGCTAGAAGGGGTTAGTGGGAGCCATCTCCAATCCGTTTTGGGAATTGATCCAATCAATGTCTTCAGCCAAAATATGTTTTTATTCTGACTCATAAAACCCTGCATCAATGTAATGAGACTCAAAAAACTCAAATGGGGATTTATGAGCATGTAATGTCCCACACTTCTAATTAGTTCAGTATTTAATACACTGATGGTATGAGGATGTAATTGTAGTATGATGATGCATCCAAGGCCTCCCTAAAAAAGATTGATGGTTGTACTTTGTCGCACCACCAGGAACTCAGAACCTAATATGAGATCTCTAAGCCAATTTTAAACTTGATTCGTTCTAATGGTTTCTGGTCACTTTTGTCACATCCCAACAGAGTTGTAGTGTAGGGTGTCATGCTGTATTCCTCAAATACTAGTCGACGAAGTGTTATCAGTGGGAGGAGGTTAACTCCAGAGCCATTGTTGATGTAGATCCTCTTAACATCAATTCCATTTATCTTGTCAGACACATATAAGGGTTTGATGTGCCCTTTCATGATAACATCTTCATCCCTGTCTATGAAGGAGTTGATGGCGTGACCTTATTTGGCACTGGTCTCTGTTCAGTAGGCTTTAGCCGAAACTACTTCAGCCTCAAACTCCTAGGGATATGTAAGAATTCGATGAGTTCCACCATAAGTTCTGTAGACAAACTCAATGCATCCAGGATTAACAATTTGGTTGGAACTAAGGCCAGCTGCTTATAAATTTCTTACTTCTTCTATGAGGGTTGGTTCTTCCCGTCTTGGGGTTTCTATTTCATAGACACTTTAGGTGTTTGAAATTTGGATGTAGATGGTTTGGCCTCTGTATCAGGGGCCAACAGTGCTGCAGTCCTTTCCATGTTTGGTCGGACTGGTCTGCCTGTATACCATGGGCAGTTTGGTGTCTCTTCTTAACCTAATGGATACTCTAAGATAACTAGTCTTTGATTTCATCTGGTGGGGCTAAAAGAGCATTATGGTTCTATTTGCGTCGGTTGCAAGGTCCTTTCATAAGTTTCCACAATGATAATGGTTTGTCTTGTCGCATGGCTGGGAATTTGACTCCTACCATGACCGGGCCTTTCGAGAAACCTCCAGCCTCTACGACCTCTTCCTTTGGCTCTCCAGTTGGGCGTAGAGAATTCAGGTTCATGGTCATAGTCTTAATTAGATAAGGGGTACATCAAATGAATAACATTAGTGGAGACGATGATCAGTTCTTCATCCGCTACTGTTCCTGTCTGACTGCCTTTTTCTAATGGCACCATTTGGCAGGGTGGTGCCCGTTGTACCATTTGGTAGGGCAGTTCCCATTGTACAATTACTGTTGGCATGAAGTTCGAATGTGTTAACAATGACTTGGTCTTTGGTACAAGCTCATCTTCTTGCCCTTTATTTATTCCCTTCTGGCCTTTGGAGGATCGTCGGGCCAAGGAGGATAGTTGTGCTGTATTATGAGATTTTGGGGGCATAGAACGTTGTTTCAATTAATACTGGAAGCTTCTGTGGACTCGGTTGATGGTCTTTTGGGTCTTCTAGTTTTCATACTTTTTATCCTTCTGGTTGTTGACTATTTTGCACTCTTCTTCCTCTCTTGAGTCGGAGGTGGAAACATATACTACTTGTGGTGGAGGGGAGCCCAACTTGAGTTTCCAGAATCCACCTTCTTTTCCAGGAGATCCTTGAAAACAAAGAATTCTTGGATAGTATGTCCTATTATCTTGGGATACATACAATAATTTGGATGATCTT
This sequence comes from Viscum album, assembly GCA_963277665.1. Lineage (NCBI taxonomy): Eukaryota > Viridiplantae > Streptophyta > Magnoliopsida > Santalales > Viscaceae > Viscum > Viscum album. Next base: position 153,812,907 of record OY728144.1, on the reverse strand, counting down.
TGAGACCCACTTCATCGGCTCACTTTGGCTCTAGTAGTTGGAGAAGATTGCAATTCATGGATGCTATGATGTAGCTGCAGACCTGGTCATCTCATAATGAATAAACATTATTTCTTCATTTTTAAAACTAATTTATTTTAGAACCCCATCAGACATCTTGCTAAGGTGGGGTGGATGTTGGTGTCTAGGGGTCTCGCACGGTTCGATAGGGGCCACACAACTGGGTTGGTGTCAGGGGTGGATTAAGCGTGACATAAGACACTTCATATTTTCCCATTATTTTCCCAAGGGATAGTGGGGACACTCCGGACATAATATTGTTCCTTTTCAAGGATTTTTATATCCTTTGGGAAATGATAGAGAAGTCTCTAAACCCACTGGTGTACTTCAACGGGATGAGCGGTGTTCACAATTCATCTCGGAGGTTATTGATGCACATGGTGAGCATCTCATCTAAGGGGCATGGCCGATTCAGGGAATATGTCAGTCCTTTCCATCTAGAAATAAAGCCTGATACTCTATCATTATATCGTTGCTTTCAGTTCAGGAGGTCACTGACCATCGTCTTGGGCAACGTCAAATTGAATTGGAAGATATACTATCACTGGAGGTCCTCCCAACCTATAATTGAATTGGAAGGTAGGCTAGTATACCTTACGTAAGACAAGCATCGTAGGGTTCATACAAAAAACCTATGTTTAACAGCTTCTTGTTGCTCTGGAGTTCCCATCATGTGGTCACAATAGAGGTATAGTTCATAAAATATTGTTCTGGGTCCCCCAAGCCATTTAATACTGGGAATATGGGGATCTTGATGTTTGGTGGCAGTGGAACATTTCTTACCAACTCGAGGTAGGGCTTGCACTCTGGTTATATCAGAGCGCGCCACTCCTCCTTGGTTTCTATTCAAGTTGTTACCTACTCCACGGTGTTTATGATCCCTTGATGCATATCCTATCAGGCTTGAAATTGAGTTGGTGCGGTAGGGGACAATATTGGGCATGCTGATGCTGCTGGAATTTTGGGTGGATTTCCCAGCTGGGGGCATCATTTGTGGGTTTACCTGGGTATATTCCAACTACCTTTCCAATGGTGGGAAGTATTTATGTCCTTCCAGGGCCTGGTTAAACGGTCCTCCATGCTTTTCTTTATTCACCGAGATGAGTGGATGTAGTATGGGTAGGTCTTCTGGGAGAACCTACAGACGTTCCGTAGAGGGAACACATTCTGTGAGATAAATCCCTCGACATAGATCAACAATAATTTTTCTGAGCTCTTTAATTTCTTCATCTTTCTTGGATAACCTTTCCTCAAGGGTGAGGGGAACACTCCCATGGGGAGGAGGGGGTGATTCAAAGAGGACATTGGATTTATTTTTCTCCTTGTTGGAGTTCGGTAGGGGAGGTAATGTTAGAATGACTGAAGGGGCACCCAGATTTAGAACCGCCCTCAGGTTCTGGGTATGCACACCATCAGGATCGATGTGAAATTCCTCTAGGAGGGAACCATATTCCTTTTCTTCTTCTCCCCTTGTGTTATTTCCTAGGAGATCTGTGGGGTTTACATTCACCACGTTCACTGAGGCATACTGTATTGGGGGTTGTGTACCCAGTGTTGAATGGTAGGAAAGATTCTTGATCCCTTTATTGGACATTCTCATTCTACTCTGTGGTGTTCTTCGGGCTTCTTGATGAAGATTTATCTAAATGGAGCCATGTTCTGACCTCGTAGTGCGCCTTTTTCTCAGAGGGTGCAAACCACTAGAAGGTGTGGAAGGGGTAACTCCTCTATCCATCGTTCTTCCTAGATGGTGGAAGACAGACGTCCGCCATGTGGGGATTTGAGGTAAAAATGCCCTTATCCCTACAGGATGGGGTAGTTCTCGTTCTCCTGTTGATGTGCTACGACCGAGATTTGTTGGTCTTCTGAGGGAATTTTGATTTAAAAATGCCTCCAACCCGGTGGGCTAGGACTGTTCCCATATCACTGTGGTATCCACCGCAATTTCAACCCTTTCAATTTTACGTACTTCCACATGGGTGTAATCTGTGTGTGGAATTGGGATTGCACAGAGTCTATGGTGTTTTGAAGACATGAGCACTACTTGCTGGTTGGATTCCAGTAGGTGGGAATCCTGCCAGATGTTCCTTGTTGCCTAAATCATGGGTTTTTCTATGGATTGATCTCTTCGGCACTGACTCTTTTGAGACTTACTCTGAGCGGGTGTTTATTGATTATTCCGTCTTTCCTATGTAGGGGTTTCATTTGATTGTTTCCTCTGGGTGATGACATTAAATGATGTCATTTCCATTGGGGCCTACTGGATTAGATGTGTGGTGTATTGTAAATCTCCATTTTCTCCCCACCCCCAAATGTGAACTCTATCTGGGGTGTTTCCAATGAGGTGATGCAATTTATGCAGTGCATGGAGGCAAGCCAGTTCAAGGTTTTTCTTTCACCTTTCTGATTAAGGCTTCTTTGCGGATAAGAGGGATTCCAAGTCGATCACATGACAAATATCCCCAATTGAGGTGACATGGTCCGCATACCCTTCGTAGGGTAGGAATTTTTGTTTCATATTTCTAAGAGTTGTCCATATATTGAGTTTAATGTCATGCTTGGATTCCCTAGACAATTCTTCTAGTATGTCAAAGAGTGAAGTGGACGTAGGCCAAAATATCCATGGTATATTATCCCTAGATAGTTGTCTTCTCAAAAGTGACATATCATGTTGTTGTTCTTTGAAGGATTCTCTACATGATATGCCCAGCTCGACTAATTCTTGATAATTTTGTTCCGAGCAACTAGACTGGTGGGAGCCTTATCGATTTGTTGACACTATGGGGGTCGCTCAGAGGATGATCATGGCCTTGGGACATCCTCTAGTTGAGAAATAATATCACTCATTATATATGGATTTCCCGATGTGTCTAACTCCTTTCTAAGTATCTCAACATAGGAGGGATTTCTCATATTCATTCAGGAATGGGGAGGACATTCTTTTCAGTATGAATTTCGACTAGGAGGAGGACCTTCGTAAGTGTTACTTTAATGGCGAGGACTACTATGGAAACTCGATGCTCGAATTTGGGAATTTTCATGTCGGTGTATACCCTGAGGAGGTCCTTCATGGTGGGGTGTATCAAGGGGAGGACCTTCTTGCTGCTCGATGTCACCGTGGGGAGGGCATTCATAGCAACTTTCACTGTGGGTAGGGCCCTCACAATGACTGTCATCATGGAGAGGACTACCATCATGACTTGATATCTAGCTACAGGGAGAGTTTCTACAGTGTACATCACAGGGAGGACGTTCAGGATGTACTACAATGAAGAGAGTACCTTCTCATTGCTTGGTATTACTGTGGGGAAGACCTTTAGAGTAACTTCCATTGCGTGGAGGGCCTTTTCAATTACTGCCATCATGGAGAGGACTACCATCATCACTTGATGTACAACAATAGGGAGAAGTGTATTTGTAATGTATACCCTAGGGAGGACCTTCAGGGAAGATGACGGTAAGGGGAGGAACTTCTTGCTGTTTGATCTTCAAGTCGATGGGAGTGCTACCCTGACGCTTATCTGGACATAGGCTCTCGTGACCAATCATTATTAACCCACAGAGTTATCCCCCATGGGTTCTCTATGTAGGACCTTCAGAGATATTAGTATTGAAATTATGGGGAAGACCTTCACAGCTGCTACTACCACTTCCATAATTTGGTAATGGACTGATAGGGTCTTGAGCCTTTGTTGATATGTATTTGAAGGAGTCTAGAACCCCATCTTCTAGCAGAGCAGGATTATGTATGTGGTCTTCATTTTTCAGTTGCCTTGGGTGCTTTTAATTTTTAAGATCTCTCTTGAGGGTAACAGGGGACATCTGTTGTTGGTAATGGCCTTAATTTATGAGTCCCGGTCTTGATGGGTCCCGTGATGTCATCAGGATACGACGACGAGCATCTTGAGTTTTGGAAAGGATATATGCCTGCTTGGAGGGGCCACCACGTTGGACCAACATCCCCCAGTTCGAATGATTATTTTTTCCCGATCCAGTTGTCCGTATGTTGTGGGATATTTTCATAGACCCTCCTAGACTAGAGTAAGGATTCATAACTACTATGGAGTGACTAACTCATTTTGGTAGTGAGCCATTCCATTTAGGGAAATCGGGTCATGGGCCCGATTTCTCACTTTTTCCACTAATGTAATGATATCTTGGCATGTTTAGAGTATATTGTTTCGAATCAATGTCTGATACTCCATCATTTCTTGGAAGTTATGGGATACATCGTTGGCTGGAATGGATATAAAGGCCCATTCCGATGTTTTAGAAGGAGTTTGTGCCTACTCTGGTCCTTAATGAGTTTCCGGTAGATACTGGATGTTCTCCTATGTTGGGAAGGATGAACAAGTCTTTCATTAGTTTTCTTCTCTTGTTTCCACTCTATTTGACTAGTGGTATTCGTATTCATGAGTGGGGATTTTTATCCACTCACATTCTGCTGTATTTGTCTCAGAGGTTTTGTATGTATCCGTAGGAATTTGACTCTGATCATATTTTCTTGCCACCCTATTTTGATGGTGAACCTAGTTTTCATCAGTAGGTATTTGTTCCTGTGTATATCCCGTTTCTTCCATATTTAAATGGTAGTCTTTAAATGCATTAGTATGTGTTTGTGCCTGCGTGTAGCTGAGTGCCACCCAATTTGGATAGCATTATTCTTGTTCATCAGTAGGTATTTGTGTCTGTGTATAGCTGGTTGCTGCCCTATTTTGTTGGCGGGATAATTATGCGTCTGCAGATATCTTCATCTTCCTGTACCAAGTTGCTCTATCTGCATGGAGGGACTGGTGTGAATTAGCAGGAACATGCATGTGCTTGTTTTGTGCCACCCTATTTCGGTCGTGGGATTGAGTTGATAGAGTAGAGTCATATGTCTGCCCATTGAATGATGTCGTGTTAGTATAGAGGAGCTGCTCCTCATGAATCAGGGTGATAACATGGTACTGATTATATATTATATACCCTTGGTGGGAAGCCCTAGGGGACTGGGTCTCTTTGACATTGGCAGCTACACTTGGCATAAGGTCCTCCTCGGCTGGAAGAGGAGTGATCATCTAGTGTCAACGGTGACGCTCCCTAGCAGGAGCCTGTTGGTAGGGCCCCCGTGCAGCTCGGAAGAAGTCATCAGCATTGACTTCATTTTCCTCCCTGAGGTAAGGGCAGTAGTCGTTGTCACATTCAGAGGATATGCTCCCGAAACAGTTTGAGATGTCCACCAAGCCCGCCTTGTACTGAGGTACTGGCAGCAGCTGAAGAGGCAGCTAGCAGACCTTTGCCGACTGGAGGGATGCTCTTGCGGCCTACAACATGGGGAGAGTACCATTTTGGTGGTACTCCCTGATCAGCGTATTGGACACCCTGTGTTGAAGACGCTGGGTAGCCGAGGGATTCATGCTCTTCGTTGAGGCATCAGCTGGTTGCGGGATCACTGATATGGGTGGCTGCATGGATCATTGAGATATCATTTAGATCAAAGGTTGCTCGGCGGGAACCTGAAATACATTTATGTGACATACATACCACACAACATAATAAAATTAGCATTCTTTTAAACATATTCATATTTGGTGATTCAGTTTCCCCCCTTACCCTTTTCTTTTTTCTGCGGGGCGAAGGGGCCTGAGTGGGATGAGACCGCCACCTTGGTTAAGGATTCACGTCGGGTTCACCATTTTTGTTCCACCTCTGATGTGGCATATTTTTTAGGTATCATGGAGAAACAAATGGTCTGAAATGCAGTCTCCTTTTGTCTTTTATCATTGTGGGTAGAACTTCCACCTTGGATAAGGATTCACGTCGGGTTCACCATTTTTGTTTCACCTCTGTGGTGGTGCATTTACAGGGGATTCAGAGATAGCATGACTGGGATCATCACCCGTCCCATTTTCCATAGATACGGGTTCTTGTCGACTTTACTGCTCCTTTGTTTCAATCCATTTAGCGCCATTATCCTTTAAAAAAGGTTGAATTAACCCTGTGGGGAACCGTTGGACCCATCAGGTGATTACGCGGGGGGTGGGGGGGATCAATGACACATAAGGAATACATAAGGACTCCATTGGTCGAGAGGATGGGAGGTCATGCTCACCGCACCCTTCTAGGGGAGTATTGTTGCTTTTTCGGGTACTCTCTTGTAGATTTAAGACATGTTTATATGTTTGTGAATCCTTGGTTCATTCTCGAAGAGTGAATCCCTAGGCTACCCTTTGTTTGCAAGATCATCGTGAGCAAGCATATGTTTGATGCCATGGATGTAATACTAACTAAGCCATATAATAAGGTGATTTAGATTTTATCGTCATCTAGGGAGGACAGAAGGTGACTTGATGTTGGGATCAGGATTACAAGGAGTGCTTCCTACATATCCTCAGGAGAGGAATCCTAAGACACGTAGTTTAGATTTTATGGGGACTACGTATGGGAGAATCCCATTTGATAATCATGATTGGGTGGAACCTTTATGGGTGGGAACCCTTTTGAGCTCATGCCTTCTGGTAGGCATCCTACATATCCTAATTTGGTTAGGAATCATAGTGGTTGTAGTTCAGATTGTATGGGGATTATGCATGGAATCTTTCCATTTGAGGGGCATGGTTGGGTGGACCCATTATGGGTGGGCAGCCATTTGAAATTGGGTCATCGGGAAGGCATCCTAAATATCCTATCTTGGTTAGGAATCAGAGTTCTTGTAGTTTAGAAGGTGGGGAGCTTAAGCATGGAAGCAGCCCATTAGAGGGGGCATGGTTGGGTGGACCCTTTATTGGTGGGCACCCATTTGAGCTCGGGAAATATAGTAGGCACCCTATGTATCATGTTTTGGACATGAATCATAGTAGTCGTAGTTGATAAGGTGTGGGGATTACGCATAGAAGCTTCCCATTTGAGGAGGAATGGTTGGGTGGACACCCATTTGAGATCAAGCCTTCTGGTAGGCATCCTATGTATCTTGTTTTGGTCAGGAATTTGAGTTTTAATAGTTCATATGGTGTGCTAATGTTTTAATCCTCACAAACCTCTAAGACCATGTGAGTCATGCTCAGTTTGAGAAACAAGGGAATTTGAAAAATTCAACAATGTACATGCGTCCTCCCCTATTGGTGGGGGAGGGAGAGCCCGCGGTGGAAGAAGCTGAGGCTACCATGGGCTAGGGAAAGTAAAAAAGAACCTTTCCATGGGGAATAGAAGTAAAGGTCATACAGCTCTACCTTTGAAGATTGGGCACTTAATTTAGTGGGAGGGCCCTGAAGAATGTTCTCAGAAGGGGAAGAGTTTCATCCTCCTCAAAGGGGGGAGTGAACATAACCCCTTTGACTGATCATTGTTCCTCATTGAATGAAAAAACAAGTGATCACCTCTAATCCTGAGAATAGGGAGGTACATGTCAGCATCCCAAGGTTGGACTCTAGATTACTATGGAAATGTAGCATTACAAGAATTCCAAAATCCCGCACATTTGTTGGTGAGGGCCTTCGTGATTCTTCTTACCATGGGTATGTAGAATCAATGGGCCACGCTGATGCGCCTGATGGCCTAATCATATGGGTCTGGTGGATTTAGAGGAGGCTTTGGCCTAGTTCTAGAGGACTGGTTAGTAGAGGGATCATGGAGGAATTGATGCTAATAGAGGGGTGAGGTTGGAATCAGAAGGAATAATACCCAAAACACCCCATTCTGCCTATTGGTTTCTCATGAGAAATGGGGAAGGCTCCACATACTATGGTGGTATGCAGTTATGAGGGACATCCACGTACTAGTGTGGTACGTGTGCATCAGTATCGCCAATCGCGTACCAAAGTGGTACGCGGCTCACCGTTCCGTTTTGGGTTATATCTTTGTACCAATTGGGTATGCGGTGCCGGGTTCAGTCCACAGAGCGGAACACTATACGGAGCACCATACTGGAGGAGGGTCAGGGGGATTACCCTTTGTGTGAAATTTATCCCTGAGAAACAAGACGAAAGATGGAGTGGCACATCTGAGTCTCCCTTAAGAATTCGCCACCCATCCTTCTCCCTTTTTGTCTCCTTCTCTGTTCTTTCAACTCTTCTCTATTTATAGAGCCTCAGAGTGATCATATCTACTAGCCACATGACACCATTTGCAGAGGCCCATTGAACCAATATTCTGATCCACTGAAGACTTGGCCAATCAGGGTTTGCGGAGGCTTTGGTTCGCGATAATGGTTGTCAGAACCCTATCCATCTGCTTAATCCATGAATTGAGGGGTTCGCGACATGGTACGCGGACAGGATTTCATATATGACTTCTTTGGTTAACTTGGTTTAGGGTTTTCCTTGGTCGTTGGCCATCACTTCTCGGGCCAGCGGTTCGCGATCCATCCCACATACCTGGATATTCGTGATCCATATTCTTCATGTACATTTCCTGGTGATGGTATGAGGGCCACACGAAAACTCGAATTCCTTCAAGTACCTTCAAAAAAATGAAACTTAATTTGAGTCCCTTTTCCTTGATAGACTTTTGGAAGTGTTTGATGCCTTCTGCAAAGCGATTGCTGGGGTATTTCCTTTCTTTGGAGCAATTTTCAAGACACTACAACCATTATAACTTTCCCATTAAATTTTATGGTATGAATAGAATTAAATGAATAATAAAATACAAATAATGTTGTTAAATATAAAAATTTACTGATTAATTCTTATGAAATAAGCATTCAAGTTCTAATAAGGTTATATTATGCTTAAAAATACATTTCCTTCAAAAAGGTTGTTTATTAATTTTTGTGAAAAAAATATTATATTTATTTTTTAAAATTTTAGAAAATGATTTTAGTAAAATGAACTATATTTTTTAAATCATAATATCAATATTATATAATGGAGAATAATTGGGATCATTTTGAAAACAATTATTTTTCAATGAATAGTGAAAATATTTATTTTTGTTCCAAACATTGAAGAAGATTCATTTTTAAGTAGATTAAAATAAAAATTAGAGCTATTAAATTAATTTCATTATAATAAATTTTATTCTTTAATTTGGTATAAAAACATTATTATAGTTATAAATCATTTTTTTTTAAAAAAACTTTTCATGTTGCATTTTTCAATTTTATGTTAAATTAATTTCAGCCACTAATAGAAATTTAATATTAGAAAATGGATACTAAATATTACATGAGGAGGAAATGTTTTTTTAAAATTTTCCCTTTTACATTCAACAATCATGGATAATAATCATCGTACAATTTATCACATCAGCAAAGGGTAAATTTGGTAATCAAGTTGAAAATTAATGTGATATGCCATTAAAAATCAACCAACAAATTCATTTATTTTATTTTATGGAATGAATTCAACCATATACAGAAAAAAAAAATAATATAAAAAAAAATTTGTGCCATTTAACCTTGGAAATTAAATTTTTATTATTTTAGGTAAATAAAAATCCAAAATGTCACTCTCTTTCTTTTAACTTCTTTTATATGTTAACATAAGGCTAATAATATGTTATGAATAAATATAAAATATTATTTTTCATGTAATTAACTAATTTTTATCATGTTAATTTTTTTAATTATTAGTTATCGAATAATTAGAAAACATTTTTACGCAACACTAACACTATATTTATTCAATTAATTGAAAAATAAAAGAAATGATTTTAAAAATATTGTGAGTAATAAAATTTTGTTGAATTATTGAATCCTTATAATTTTGTAAATAAAAATAAAATAATAGTGATGTATTAAGGGATTTTATTCTAATTCCATATTTTTATTAATTTATTTAATTTCAAATTAAATGAATAGTTTTAGAAATGACATTAATAATATTTTATGAAAATAAGATTTTATTAAATTATTTTGAGATCATAAAAGTATTAAGATTGGAAAAGGGGTGTAATATGTGGTAAATGTTCCATTCCTTGAAAACTTATGATCTAATCACCCTTTTATAGTAACATTATTGACGAAGAAAGTGTTGAAAAATAATATATTGTGGAAATTGTCAAATGTGTTCACACATGGATAAATCAAAGTAATAAGGGTGAAAGAAACACCTTGGCTTGTAAAAATATTGTTGTATGAGATTAATTTGACTCATACTCACATTATGTTTTAATTATATAAATTCTTCCCCATTTGGATATCAAAACAAAAAATAAATTAATTTAACACTTTATGAAATTCGAAGAATGCTCCTCTCATTACTTATAAAAGGAATCCCCTTCTCTCTTTTCATTAGATAGAAAATGAGAATCCTAGCTCGAAAAAACCCATATCATTTCTATTATAGAAATAGCTTTAAATTTTCTAGAGGTTCTCTTACTCCCAAAATACCAACCCTATATACATTATGGGGAGGTCTAAAGGAAGTCCACTGAAGATGTGGCAACTGTCTTTACCAACAATTTCAAGTCTATTTCTTCTTCTACTTCTTATAAATCTATTATACCCATCATAAAATACAAATCATGTATAATAAATATACATATATGTTATTATTATTATGGGGGAACCGAATTTCATCTCTTTATCATGCTATAAATTGTGAAAGGATCGCTTTTACGTATAGACAGTTTACCGTAAACACATAGCAGTGTAATTTATTTGTCATAACCACTTTCCACGGATGGTTATAATGAATTAAATAATGAATATATATATATAAATATATTATGTTATTATTATGATTATTTATATTATTTAACAACAATAAAATTACAAGGACCAAAACTATTGAGCCAAAACAAATAAGAAAAATAAGGCAGTTATCACCTAGAACAATGATTTTAATAAATATTTGTTAATAAAAGGTTTATAAATGTTTATAAGTAAATAATATATGGAATTAAATATTATTATGGTTTTTAAAAGATACATGATAATCTTATATTCATTATATAAGAGGTTAAAACATATACGAAGGAATTTATACATGATATAATGGTTCCTCATGTCAATTTTGTTTCACTGAGACATATTCGATGTTATAAACATATTTATTCTTTTGAGGTGTATATACTATTATATTTACATGATATATAATTAATAAACTTATGTAAATGATATTTAAAGTTTCATTTGATGTTATTATTATTATATGGGGATTATGATCTTGAAATTAACAAAGTGTTAATCATGATACGAGATTGGTTATGTTTAAGTCTCTACTGTGGAAATTATTTGATCTTCCTTTCACAAACAAAATATATTTTATTATACTGTAGTTATTTCTATAAAATATAAGTTTTACTTTAATTTTCCTCTCTTTATGAACTCAAGATACAAAAATCATGTTTTTATGGAAAACTAGATTTTTTTCTTCTTAGTCAGGAATTTTTTTATACCATGTACATATTTTCCTTAATATAAATAATAATTTTACTATTCAAAATTGATTTTTTTAAAATAATTACGAATTTTTTAATTTTTTAAAAATTGTTTAAAATTAATCTTCATGTTTTTTCAGAAAATGTATATTTTGATTTTTTTTACAAATGGGTCAAAGGATTGTTTTTTAAAATATAAAAAATAAAGGGAATATTCTACGAACATGATGTATAAATATTTTGAAACTTCTATTAAAACTTTAAAATGATTTTTTAAATTATTTTTTACCTAAATATTCTACAAATTTTAGTTTTTAAATTTCATTTTCAATTTGAAAAGTGTATTTTCCACAAGAATTTTTTAAATGATATTTTTATGGTATATGTATTAATACATGACAACAAAAATTCATTTTATTTCTAATCCAATTAGGATATATTGTAATTATACCATCCTTTTTATTTCTTTTGATTGTTTATTATCAATTTAATTGGAAAAAATATTGACATTCCATATGAAACTTCTTCCAATACAGATAGTTGTTAATTTTTAAGCCATGTTTATATAATTATTTTGTTTATTTATATGATAAATGCGTTGGAATTATTATGTGAAGGGTTGGTCCAGACATAACACAACCCTTAAATGCATCAGTTTGTATCATGAGAAAGACTATTTTTCTAGCCTTATTATATTGGTTTTTGGTGTACCGTCAATTAAACTATATTCACACAAGGTCTTGAAAGTATGGTTATGATGTCTTCGGGAAAGGCCTTGATAGTATGTTTTAGATTTTTGTCATTATACATTCTATAATTATGAAATAAATTATTAATGTCCACGTGACTATTTTAGAATTTATTATATCCATTGATAATTTCCAATCTCATGTGATTATTTATAATGAATAATTAGATAATTATATATTCCAACCATATTATTCTTCATGCTCAAGTTATTGATTGAATGGAATTTATTTTTTTATATTTACCTTTCCATATAGATTATTCCTTATTTAATCATGATTGATTTTTCTTTATGTAACCTTTATTTATCATTTTAGATCACCCTCATATTTTTTTCCTTTCCCTAGGATATATAGAAATAATATTTGAATAAGTTTAAGGATGTAGAATATTTACTTTTACTATGTTTTATATTTTCATATTTGAAATGAAATATGGGAATAATATATTTATCTATTTTACCAATACTACTAAAGTATTTAGACATTAGTATGAGATTTTGTTTATCTAGTTCCAATGTAATATAGTAAACATTATCTCTGGGTTACTGGAGTTCAGGTCTCTATAGTTGGAATCGAATGAATTTTAGTACTAACCATGAGAAATGGATTTTTGAAAACATGCATTAGGGACCATAACCATAAGTGACTTTAAGGATAATCCTAAGTATATGATAAAATTTTTAAATTTGGGTAAGGAAGAGATAATGTGGTTTTTCATAAAATAAATCCATGTTTGGAAATAATAACTGCACATGGTTTTGACATATGTGAATATAGTGTTAATAAACTTGAAAAGAGTTATATTTTAGAAATAATTATAGATCATGGTGAGTGTACCCATAATGATCACCAGTTTTGGAACTCCAAGGTGATATGCATAGGTTAATCCATATTTTCTTTATGAACCTTTATAAAAATTAGAGGACAAAACCTATGAAAATTTATGATATTCCATAGTGATTTGGGAGACATTTATTGTAATGCAACTCTTTAGGTTAGAATTTTTTATGGAAAATATTATTTGAGTAAAAATTATTTTATTTTGTGTAAATGATTTTAAAGTCGTTGATAGACTTTAGGGTTATTATGTTATTTAATGTTGGTGAAATTAGGAGTTACTACGATTTGGGGACATATGATTTATTATATATATAACCATGGAATAGAAAAATGATTTGTTTATTAAGTGATTACTGTTATTTTAAGGGAAGATCACTATATTTTTAGGGAACATTATTTGATTAAGTTAAACATAATATCCCTAGATATTATGAGATTTTATTTGAGGAATACATTTTGGATTATGTTTCTGAAACATATATGACTTTAATGTTAATTTATGGTGATTATATTCATTTAGAGAAATTATTAAAATAATTTAGAGATTACATGATTACGAATTGCACATTTTAGGGTATAAAACTTTATGAGTCACTAAGGTCTATAGAAGAAAAATGTTAAATTAGTCACGAAACAATATGGGATCAAATCCTTATGATTATTCTGGGATTCAAATTTTGTTCGGAATATTTTGAAAGTTTTTTTATGTCAGTTATTTAATAAATAATTTAAGATGAACTTTGGGTGGTACTACTGAGGATTCAGATATTAATGTTTAATTGATTTTTATGAAGGTTTATTAATTTTCAGAATTCTCTTACCTTATTATAACCATTGTGGTTAATATTTAAAGATAATAGGAATAGCTTATTTTCCATTTGAGGATTGTGTGATCCATTAGATGTTTAATTTAGTGCTCCAGACCTAAAATATAATTTGAATACTCATCATTTTATGAAAATTATTACAATGTGGTGGAAAATAATAAAATGATATAATTACAGTTTTCAAGTAAGTATGTTGCCTTATATTCTTAGTATAGATAGACAATAAATTCCTACTCTCTAGGAAACTGATCTTGAAAAATAATATCATGTAACATTCATTTATGACTAATTGATGGACCTTTTCAAAGATATTTTATTAATTATATTAAGGTTGTTAACTTTACAATAATCATTTTATTTCTTATGATTAATGATCATTGTCACTCTCTATAGTTATTTGAACATTAAATTTCCTCCATGTCTGTATTTTCATAGCCCACTAATGTTTTCCTATTTGAATGCATAGTTATGCATTATTAGAGATGATTGTTGTATTTCCCTTTACTTAAGAGAAAAATTTATTAAAACTTTTCATAATGTGGTTTTTAAAAATAGTTGTTTTGAAATGTCTGGACCCTATTACCAAGATCTAGTTCAAATTATTAGGATGGAGAATGTGACTCCTTGAGTTTTTAAAATAACACAATGTTCAATAGCATATACAACACACAATACTATGATTCAAAAAACAATTAAATATTATTATATGGACATTAAAACCTAGCTCTTGAATTGGAGGGTATGAATATGACTAAACAAATTATTTAACATAAATAATGGTTCTACTATATAAAAATTCATTGATAGATGCTTTGTAAATAAGAATTTAATTTTTATTAATGTTATGTTATGCTTACAAAAATAATTTCACTCAAAAAAATTATTTATTTATTTCAAAAAATATTATATTTAATTTTCTTTCTGCTTTTATAAAATTTATTTTATAAAATTCACTTCATTTCTGAAATCAACATATCAAAATCATGTTAGGTGGAATAGTTAGGGTTTTTTATGAAATGTTTGATTTTATAATGAATAATACCAATTTTTTTGTCAAGTATGTAAAATGCTCCATTTTGTTAAAATGGTTTAAAAGTAAAATTCTATCCCGTATATTATAATTAATTAAATTGATTTAATTTAATTTAATTTTTCTGTTGAATTTGGCATAATAGTTTTTTATATTTAAAAATAATTTTTTATTTTTATTTAATTGTGTTTTACATATATAAATTAAATTAAATTATACCACATCGCTGAATTTAATATTAAAAAATGGATCCTACACTTGTAATAAAAACCTATAAATTTAATTACTACGTCCCTTTTGCTTTTAGGCCTTACGAATAGTAGCTGTGGAAAAATTATCTCATCGATAAAGGGTAAATCATGTAATTAATTTTAAAAATAACATTTTGAGGAATAACAAATTAACCCAAAACATGAATTTATTTCATTGTAAGGGGAAAATTTAACCATAGACATCCAAAATTCTATTATATAAAATTTTGGATCAATTTGAACCTGGTGATCTAATTTTTATTATTTTATATAATAAAATTTCTAAAATGTCAGTATTTTTATTTTAACATCTTTTATATGTTCATATAAGAATAAGAATATGCTAATAATGAATATAAAATATTATTTTTTACATAATTTACTTATTTTTATCATTTTATTGTTTTAATTTTTAGTGATTGAATATTTATCTTGAATGTTTAAGAAACCCTGATAGGGCCATTATTCAGTTAATAGGAAAATTAAATAATTAAAAACCCCTATTATATTTTCCATTCACCTAGGAAAATAAAGAGTATTAATTTTTATATGTCTATATGGGTATTATGTTTGGAATATTTTATATTATATGATGAAGAATTATTCTTAAATAAGGAATCATCGATTTAGTATAGGGAAGAAACAAATTTTTCTAGTTTAACTGTTTTTATAACTCTCTAACACTATAACCATAAAAGGTATTTATTATGTTAGTGACTGAATATTTATTATTAATTAGGTAATTATATAAAATAATAATATTTTTAAACTATATTCTACAGTTTGGATATCAGGTGTAACATATAATGACATACGGAACTCCTAGACCAATAGGAAACACAAAAAAGAAGAAGTTGAAACACCTAAAAATAAAGCATTCATCAACTGATCCCACCCAAAACTTAACACACCTCACTGAAACTCAGTATGTAGGAGAAATATTAGGGACTGATAAATGTTCCAATATATAAATTCATATTAACTAAAATGATAATAGTACCCCATAAATAAATCTTTTAATAACTTGAAGAGGAAAATCATCAATAAAAATGAGTCACCAGAACAACATATAAAAAATCATCACCCCATACCACCGTACACACCACCATGATAGACTATTAATGGGGTCAAAATGTTGTGGGTAAATCTAATAGGGTAGAATAATATGGTGTATTTCTTTTACCTACCAACTGTGTGACACACATCCCCCTCCAAGAAAAGGAAACATGGAAAACTGAGGAAAATGGAATATGAATATGGAGAAAATATAAAAAAAATGAATGATAATCAACCATATGAAATGAAAAAATGTACACTGAAGAAGACACATGGGAGATAGATTACAAGGAATAATGAAGATAGACTGGTTATATAGGGAGAAAACCAATCCTAAATGAGGGGTTTCAGGAGAAAACCCTAGAAATCACTGGTAAGACAAAAATAGATAGATACCTACCGAGGAGAATACTGATCCATCTCGATCCTAATTGGAGTTTTTTATATATTAAATTAATAGAGTGTTCGTGTTGAAAAGTTTTTAATAGTCTATATAGATGGCATTATTATTCTCAAGAACAATTGGAAGAAAATAGAAACCATGTGTGGATTTTTTAAAGCCTATAAGAGGAAAATAATTACTTATAATGTTTAAAAGAATTAATTTTTAGGTTATATGGTTATCATTGACTGGTTTATTGTTCATCCATTAAATAAAAAATAGTAATTAATAAATGACTTGACAAAAAATAGAGTAATATATCCATAGTGTTCTTATTCTAACTATGTATTATCAATATTTTTTAAAATCATTTCATGAAATCTAAACCCACAAACCAAGTAAAAAAGACATCAGGTAAAATTTATATGGACTAAGTTGTGTGAGGAAAAATTTCATGATCTAGATAGGAATTTTGTTAGTGAATTTGAATTTGACTTACCATATAGAGAAGAATGATTTATCATCTACAAAAATGTTTAGAAGAATTTCCTATTATTGTTTTTGTGAAAAAATGATATGGTTATAATATATGCATCATAAATTTTTAATTTTCATGGGAATAATTATTCTAGTCATTATTTGGAATTAAAAATGATAAATCTTTGTTGACATAAATAGTGAAATTATTTTTATAGTTAAAGATTATATATATATATATACAATAAAAAATCATAAAATATATATTCGCATGAAAAGAGTTAAAAACAAGGGAGATAATATGCTTAAACATACCTTAAGTGTTATGATTGTATCACCAAATATAATTTTGGCAAGTTGAACAAGATGATAAATTCATTAAGATGAAATGATTATAATTCTGTATCTATAATGTGCATAAAGTATGACCTGATTATTGATGAACTCATAAAGATATATTTAATAATTTTTAGAGAATGAATACCATGATAATATTCCTATGATTTTTTTAAAAATATTTATTATAGAAAATTCAGATGAAACAATGGGATAAAATTAAATTTAAGAAGTAAATTAAAAAACCTCCCAATAATCAGCTTATTGACTGCAACATCAACAAATATTTAGTCCCATATAGTGAGACAAAACTATTTTTTCAATTAATACTTGAATTAAAGAGAAATATAGTAAATTAAATTCATCAACTAGTTTTTTTCTATAAATATCATATATATTATGAATTAAAAGGGTATTTAAAAGAACTATTGTTGTGGAAATATTCAATGGAAAATTTATTTTGATACTACATGGTGTTTTGTATGTTATATAGTCAATGTTATGTTCCAACTATACAAAGGATGTTTCCATTTTTACTCATTCTAGTATTGATATAGAGTACAATTATAATATTATTTTGAAAGGTATTCTAATGAAATAAAATAAGAATAATTTTATATGAGTTATGGATAAGTGAGTGAATATTTTCTACCACTACATTAAAATAAGATAAGATATTATCTTAATAACCATTCTTTTTTTTATATATGAGAAACTATGAATCATCATAGTACACCACTTTTGTCTATATCAATCCATGATCTAAGGTTTACATGATAGTTTTATAGAATCTTTCAATTATTGATAATTAAAAATTATTTATTATCACAAATTATCGTTTTGAGATGAATAAATAAATATGAATGGATGTACAAATGTTAGAGTATATGATAAGAATTTTCTTATTCAATTTCCAAGGAAATTAGGATTAACAACTTATGCAGGTAGTTTTTTTGTATAATAATATATTCCATTCAAGAATCCATATAAATCCGTATGAGGTATTATATAAGAAGAAGTAAAATCTCCATCATGTTGGGATGATGTTAATGGGTAAAAATTATTAGTATGAGGCTTGATTAAAGTGATGAAAAATAAATTAATTACAATAAAAAACAATTCAAATTTTCTCAAAATTGAATCAGAATGCATATAAAAAGCATCGAGACATGAAATATGAATTCAATGAGAGGGTGGTTATGAATATATATACTTGGAATGATGCCTTCAGATTTAAGTGGAAGTTAAAGCTAAGATATAAGTATATTTTAAAAATATCATGATCTATTTTATATATTTATGTTGAGGAAGTATATATGACACACATTGTATATAATTGTCATTAAAGGATTAAATTTTGATCCATGTTTTTATTTTTTGGAATAACTGGTCTAAATACCTATCAATAGTGAAAATATGCAAGGACGAAACACACACATACAATATTACAAAGAAATGATATTTAATAACTAAATATGACTCAAAATTTATACATATTCATAAGTAGTAAAAAGTTAAAATCCCATAAAACACAAAATATTGTTAATGATTTCTATCATGAAATATTAGGTTAGTCATCATGGGTTAAAAATTAAATCTTACTTTGATTGAAATATATTAGAACAGATTAACTTTTATTATGTATATAGATAAGTCATAGATGTGAAATTATTTTTGCGATTCTATATTAGGGATACTAATGAATAAATTGAGATCACTTAAGCATAAAAATTATACAGTCTATAACATTTAACATTAATATTCAATACATCTCATAATAAATCACACCCACAAACATATTGGATTAGTGTATTTGGAAATTATATGCACACACAAATTATTTCACAACACAGTGAACATTTCCCCATTGTCACACCATACTGCACCCACTGATAGACATATCATATGTTATACTTTTCTTTATTTCCTAGGGAATAGAATCATAGAAAATGTGGGAGCTTAGATTATTCATAAGGGGTGAACATAAGAGACAAAAATAAAA
This sequence comes from Viscum album, assembly GCA_963277665.1. Taxonomy (NCBI): domain Eukaryota; kingdom Viridiplantae; phylum Streptophyta; class Magnoliopsida; order Santalales; family Viscaceae; genus Viscum; species Viscum album. Next base: position 153,793,596 of record OY728144.1, on the reverse strand, counting down.
GATCATAATTAAGTATAAGTTGAGCATGTGAGAATGAGAAGAAAATAAAATTACAAGAACATAATATAAAAAATAATTCCCAATAGAACATAGATCATAAATAATTATTAAAAAAATGATTATTTCTGTATAACATAAGAAATAAGTCATAGCAGTGAGGAAATATAGACCAATAATCTTGAGTCATAAGATCTTGACATTGATACATTTCATAACAAAATAGTGTGGCACAAAAAAATAATAAAAACCAAATAATATATAAAGGTTAACCACCAAAAAATTCATATCATAATGGACCATTTTAACCACACTTCCATGACATAGTGGACTTGGGATAACTACCCACATCCAATAACATTGTTTACTTTTTTCTACCCACCAGTGTCTCACACTAATCTCATGATATATAAAATGTCACCTAATGAATTTTTGGGTTATTTTCATAACTGAACTTCTCCAAGAATTTAACCTAGTTATATAAGATTATGATTTTATTGCAATACCTATGTTTCCATACAAACACACCATATACTATTTCCAAATTTTGAAACTTATCAAACAACTGATTATACCTACAAGGTAACAAATTCTCTTTTAGAGTGATTTTTACTCACACACACACAACTTGCGAAAATTCCCTAGAGGTCACCCATATTGACAATACTCCAAGACAAATATGATTAACTGTGGAGTTATAATCTACTAGGCACCTGAAGATAAAGTTTCACCCTATTTGGATGAGTTATTACATTTATCTATTTATGTTTGAGTTTTTCAGGGGTGTTTCAGCTATAACGTACCCACTTATCCCATAATGGTAAAAAAAATACATGTTTCCTATGTGAACATGAACATAGTTATAATCCCAAAAAATCTTAATTAACCTAGGATAAATAAATGGGTTTCATACAATTTTCCATAAAACACGATCATAATAAATATAGAGGGAGAATGTGGGTTCTATAATCTTAAAATATCCATAGTGAAGAATAAAATACTTTAAATGTTGTTGAAAAATTTGAAAAACACTTTATATGATAATTAGAAAAATGATTTTTAAAATAGGAATAAATATATGTTATGTTTTTAATAATTTTATTTTAAAGGAAATAATTTATAAGATAATGATAATAGAGATTACATTATAAACACATTATAAATTTCAAAGGAATATTTTAAAATAAAATTTGAGATAATTCTTGGAAAATTTGTTCACGAGGAAAGAAATAAAAAAATTCCTTTCATTGTTTTATAAATAAAGTCAAAGAAAATAGAAAATGTATCATATGGAAAATGTTAAAAGTGTATTCCTTTAATTATTTTTTTATTGGAAGTCAAGGGAAAAATAAAATTAACTTATGAAATCATATTATCATAGAGAAGTAAATTTATGAAAATAATAATTTATATGAACATTGTGGAGAATGAATCCTGACCAAAAAAATGAGGTAAGTTCAGCCCCACTTTTAGGAAATAATTTTTACAAATTGTTATCCAAAGGGAGATTAAATGGTAAGAAGACATGATACAGATAAAAAAATATATTATAAGAAATTTAATGGTGTTTTAAAGATAAATAAAATATAACTTTTTCTCAAAATAAATTTAATTATATAAAATCTTGAATTTAATGTAAGATTGGAAAAGAACCCTTACAGATTTGGTGACCATTGATTTAAATTTACTTTAAAGACTAAACATGGAATGGATTTTAAATATTTTTAATTTAATTAAATTCACTATAAAAAATATACATGTGCATTATTTATCCCCCAAAAAAATAAAACAAGTTGTATATATGAATCATATTTCAATGAAGGGAAATTGTGATGAGAACCCCCGAACTTAGACCTCTTCTTGGTAAAAATATATCTAACAACATTGTTAATAAATTTCATTTTAACTTTCATATATATAAGAACCATATTTATATTTATTTTAATTTTTATCATTAATTTATAATTTATTATTACCCACATGTTAATCATTCTTTATTAAAACTATCATTCACGTGTAAATTGTCCTGTTTGTACTATACTAGTTTTTAAGTGGCCGTTCTAGGGATTTATCCATGATTAAGTATTATAAAATTCATAATGAAGGTCACATAAGTGTGTTTTATATAATTCTAAATTCCAAATGTCATTTTATGGAAGTCATGGGGATGGTTCATAAATAGTGGTTAAAATCTCTTTATTTGAATTTTGATTCAATAAAAAAATGATTTCATTATTTTAATGAATATAGTAATATTTGTCACCAATATATAATTTTGATAAAATCTTAAATTGAATATGATTAAATAATATTTTAATTATTTTTTTACTTAGTCAGACATGATAAAAATGTTAATGAAAAAATTTATGTATGTGGTAAAATCAAACCAAAAAATATATATAAAACCTAATCAACGAGTAAGTAAATAGAGTTACACAAAGATAATATCATATTTAAAGAACTGAAATTATTTTAGTATAATATAATTATAAGGATGAATGTGATTTACTAGGAATGTAGATGTTTAAGTGTCATGAACCAATTAGGGTAATCCCTGAACTCGACACCTGACTGGGCCTGTGGGATGGTCAGAAGGGTCTTCCTAAACCCGATAAGTTGAAAAAAAGTTCCTAATAATCAAGAAATTACTTAGGGAATATTTTTCAAAAAAATATAGAACCATGGGAGACAAAAATAAAATATATAAAATAGAGTCAATATGAAAAAATATTGGCATAATGTAGAATAAATTAGTATACAAAGAAAAACATGTTCCAAACCAAAAGTGGAAAACCCACACACTCAAAATATAAAGACAAATCATCTTCATGTGGTATGTGAATTAGCATACCACCATTTCTCTTCCAACATATACACCCCAATAATATATATATAATTTCTACTATTATGAGGATATTTTCATTTAATTTTATTAATAAAACATGATCCACACTCACTAACCCAAATCCATGCGAAGGGTGTGAGAAAACTAGCCTTGCATGATACCACCTAGTTTTCCATAATAATTATTTATAAGAAAACCCAATTGTGGTCATTTATCAGAAGAAATTCAATGAAATGAATTTTTAAAATTTATATCAAATCATGGATGTTCACCCATTTTCAAATAGTTCGCAAATCCATTCCAAATAAACTAATTATTAAATCACATTAATTGAATCAATTTTTATTAAAAATATTCCAACTATTATAAAATGTTTTAAATATATAATTAATGAACAAACAACCATTCAATAATGGTGAAAAATGTGGAAACTGAATCCCACGACACAATAGGTCTGGGTTACATAGTATTCTTACACATTATCTATTGTCAAATACCACCTTATGTGAAAATTACCCTAGGAAAATAGGATTAGGGGTATGATCCTATTATTATAAGTGTATCCCTACCTCAATAATGGTTCAATTAGTGTTTTAATCATGTTATAATTATAGAAAAATAATACATTCCCAGCATGCTCATCCCAATTCTATCACAGTACTAAGTACCTAATGTTCCCATGGCCACTAGCCAAACTTGGGGATTTCAATCTTCATTTAAAAATAATTTATTCTTCACAATTCCTAAAATTTTAGGTATTACAACTTTACAATTCAAACCAATCTCATTCATTTTAATCAATCACATAACTAACCTGGTATGCTTTGAAACCAAAATTACATTTACAAAAAATCAAAGGAGGTCCATTTTATCAAAGGAAGACAAAACCAAAATATTTAAATAATTTTAATTCATTCCAGTAAAGAATTTATTAATCCAATTTAAAATGACAAATCATGTATATCTTATAAAAAAACATTATATGAAACCAGACACCTCAAAAAAATTAAAATTTCAACACCCATATGGGATCCACAGGACATAAAGAATCCTGGGCTTCATAAAAATTAAAAGAAACAAAATATATGAATTACCTAATCAAATAATATATAATTTATATATTTTGAAAAAAGGGAAATGAGAGAAATCACTTGCCAAAATGATTCCTATTGAGTTCACCTCAAGGAATGAAGATCCAAAAAAACTCCCAATTCCATAATGGATCTAATAAAATTATCATTATATCAAGAACAAACCTTAAATTAGGTGATAATATCCTCGGTCTATGCTTCCTTAAAATAAAGGATAAGATATCTAATAAAATTATGTAGAATGATAAGAAACTAATCCATACCTTGATTTTCCTAGATCCAATGCCACTTGATTCAATTGAATCAATCTACTAAAGGGTTTGGATCACTAAAATATCTTCGAGGAAACCCTAGGATTGAAGGGATAGGTTGTTGGGGGAATAATGATATTAATGGGGGGATGTATCAGGTCATAAAATTAATTTTTGGAATAATTAGTTAATGTTTTAAGTTTTGGAAAAATATACCCCAACTGTGCCGCAGTTTCTAGGTTATTGTGGGAACCTCATGGTTTGGTCACACGATTTGAATAATTGTGTTCAAACCATGTGAAAAACCTTTGTAACATTTTCCATAGTTTGAGTAGAACACTACATAGACTTTCTTAAAAGTACTCCAACTATTCACACTCTTATCAAATACCAAAATATGTTTCTAAATTACATAGGAATGTTAGATGATTTTCCCTAATCATTCACCAACTATCTACATGCCCAAAATCATATAAATAATACCCAAACCACCAAAAATAACCCAAAAATGTTTAAAATAAATTATAGTTGAAACAAAATAATGTAAGTACCTAAAGTTGAAATTGGGGGGGGGGGTGACAATTCCCCGCACCATAGTACATTCAGCTCCCTAAAAGTCAAGCCAAAGATGACTGGTGAAAGAAAATATGTGGTCACCAACCGCTCATCATAATTTCTCAATCCCATATAACATGAGAATTTTAATTATTCCACCATAACAACTAGAACAATGGAATAAATATTCCCCAAAATACTTTCCCCTAAGAATCAATATTTTGGACTCGCGGATCAATAATTAACATGTCCGATTCTAAATCAAGTTCCTCCCAATTCGGAATATTTCAAGGGTAGGGATGATACCACTTAAGCCAAGACACCTGAAAAAAAATGGATTGAAGTCAGATGGGATAAAAAATCTCATTGCTAATCCACCTCTACCAAACTCTTAGTGATTGAAAATGTTGCCACATATATCAGAACCAACTTCTTTTGTTACCAAAGCTGATGATGAACCAACCAAAGTGTGATTTTCAGTAAAACCCAATAACTAATAATGTATTATATAGGGATATACTGTGGATACCAATAAAATTTATAATACTCTAAGTAGTCACAAACCATTGATGTATAACCTGAATCTTTACGGATGTCTATTAAACAAATCGTGGTCTAACAAGAGTAGATTTTCAAACCTCAGTCCAACAAATATGTGATTTTTATGGGAAAACATAATGTGAATCAAAGGGGACTATTTTAAGGGATCAATGACAACTATTATCATAAGAAAAATGAACCAGTCCCACATTGCTATATCAAGAACCTTTAAAGTCTATGATTCAAGAACAACATATATCCACCAATATCTTAATAGTATGCTTCATCTGTCTGTCCTCATGAGGATGGTAAGCCATGATGAACTTCAATTTTGGATCCATTTCCTCCTACAGCCCATTGAAAATTTTTGAGGCTAACTAGGGGTCCATATTTTAGATAATAGTTGACGAAACCTCATAGAAACTCATGATCTCTTGCACAGACAACTTTCCCAAACCCTCAAACTTTGTGGTGTCTCAAATAAAAAAGAAGTGATAAGACATTGTCATCTAATTAATCCCCACCCAAATGGTATTATTTCCTCGGGGATTCTATGGAAGTAAAACATTGAAATATATACAGATGTATCATTTCACTTCAACACTGTAATAGGAATAATATTAATAAAATGAGAAGGATTTTTGTACTAATCCATGATTTTAAAACAAATTTATATATCATAAAAAAATAATCTACGTCACACTTCATACAAAGACACCAAAACTAAGATTTCATGTTTCAATACATCTTATAAGTTCCTGGGTGAACATTCCAATTAGAACTATGATAATATATTATCATAGACTTGCTCATAAATACTAGAACTACGTGCCAACTCTTGAAGAAAACAAGTCCTTATAATGAGATAGACCTTTCACTGATGGTCTCCCCACCGTATAAAGAAATATAAATACTCCTTAACATTTCATCCCACAACTTCTCTTAAAGAATTGACTTAATAAGAGATGATTCTAACTACATACTAGCCATACCAATATCAGTCTCTTATTCTATTTCATGTAGGTAAATTCTAGTAAATAGTCCCATTAGATCCCATTCATTTGTTTACTTCATGACATCTTGATAAATAACTTTCCTACATAGAGTGTCAGCAAAAACATTCCTATTTTTTAGTGTGTATGCGTTATCAATGTTAAAGGTCCAAAGGTACTTCATCCATCCACTCTTCCTAAGTTTTGATTCCTTTTTTGAAAGTGACAACTCAAAATCATATGATCATAATTGACTATGAAATATTACCTAAAAAGTAATGTCACCAATACATAATATCATGTAAAAATACTACGAGTTAAAGGTAATTAGTAGGTTCATTATTCTCATGAGGTCAAAGATAACGAGATCCATATTCCAATATATGATCTACCTATATAGAAACACATCCCAAGACTATAAATAAGCCATATAAATAATCTAAATATCTCTATACATATTCAGGAAAGATCAAATTAGAATCTGAGCTTATATTTCAATTCAATTTATCAATGGAGCTCGTAATCATTGAATCCCATAACAATTTCACCCATTTTCAGGTAAGGGAAGTCAATAATGATGCAATTATTAAGAAATATTTTATGAATAAATGATAATATCCTGCCATGCCAAAGAATATTTGAATTTCAATGACTTTCCATAGTTCTTCCCAAGGGGAAGAAACAATTAAATGATGTTTAGTGTTTCAATTGTAGATAAATGGGGCCTTATTTACACAAATTCCAAAAAGAACAAGGGAATATACTATAGATGAGTTTGAGTAGAGAAGGCTGATATTATGCAATCACCAATGGCGAGGTTGAATTACCCAATGACGTGGTTGTAGGTAATTTAATAATAGCCTCAAATTTAGCTAATGATTATTTTATTTTGTATGTTTACAATATTTCATATTTTTCATATTTTCAAAGAAAATTAGATATTTCCCTAGCACCATAAGAAGTGAATTTTCATTCAAAACTCATAGTGGAAATATTATCACAACAATGCTGTTTTATTCATTTCCAATTATAAATAATAAATGTTCCCTATTTACAAATTTTATTATTATACATATAGTTGATTCTAATATAATATTTGGTATGAATTGGCATTCAAAACACAATAACAATTATCTCAATGTGATGGAAATTATGATTCATGATGAAGATATAAAATTACATATCATTATATGGTAAAATTCATCATTGGATTTGTGAAAAGATCCACCTCCGAAATCTCTTCTAAATGTGATTCTCAGTGGGGAAGAGAATCCAAAATCTATTGATGAAAATGGTTATCTTTGAATCGAGGATGTACCTATTTTATAGGAATACAAAGATGTATTTCTTAAATAATTACCTAGACATCCACTAGAATGTGATGTTGTGTTTTCCATTGATTTAAACCAAATTGAAAGACCAATATCAAAAATTTCATATAGAATAGACATGATTGAATTAGTGGGATTGAAAAAATAACTATAGGAGTTGTGTAAAAAAAGATTTATATACCCTAGGGATCCATCATGGGGTTCCCATGTTCTTTTCATTCAGAAGAAATATGTATCTATGAAGCATTTCATTCATTATAGGGAAATCAATGCTCTTAATAAAAAGAAAAAAGTATCATTTTCCTCATAGTTATGATTTATATGGTCAACTTCATGATGATAAATATTTTTTATACATTGAAATTCATTCTCTATATGATTAATTATGAGTATAGAAGGATGATATTCCAAAGATGACTTTTCATGTGAATTACTGACATTATGAATTTACAGTAATTCCATTTGGATAAACTAGTGGATCCTTTTTTATTGATATAATGAAAATAGTTTCAAGGAATATCTTGATAATTTTTTGTGGAATTTATTAATGATATCACAATATATTAAAAATGATATCGGACTATCATAATCACTTATGTATCATTCATGAGACTCTTATAAGAAAAGAGTTATATAGAAAATTTATCACGGGTGAATTATGGATTTAAAAAGTTCCATTTATTGGCCATATTGTCTTTAAGAATAAAATATCATTTCATCCAGCAAATAAAAAGGTATTCAAAAAATAGCCTACACCAATGAACATAATTGAGGTATGTAATTTTATTAGTTTGGAAGGTTAATATCAGTGATTATTTAAAAAAAATCTCTGATTTACAAACCTTTTGACCAAGATCACATATAAAGGGGTTATGTTTATATTTTTTAATGAATGTGAAGAATATTTTAAAGAATTAATGAATAGAATAGTAAACAATATGATTTTGAATCTAACATGTGGAAATAATGGATTTTTTTTATATTGTGATGCATCTAAAAAACAACATGATTGTTTCCATATGCAGAATGATAATGTTATTGCATATACATCATAAAAGTTAAAGAATCATGAACAAAACTATCCATCCCATGATCTTCAATTATCATCCATTATATTTTCTCTAAAAATAAATAGACATTATCTCTATGGTGAAAGATGTGAGATATACACAAACCATAAGATCCTAAAATAAATATTTTGATAAAGGGGTATAAATATGAGGGAAAAGAGATGGCTCGAGATACTTAAGGATTATGATTTCTCAAAACATTACCACCTAAGAAAGAAAAATAAGTTAGATGATACATTAATTATGAAAGGTCATAGATTCCACACCAAAATGAGGATTGATAAGGATCCTATGTTCATGGATTTAGTAAAATTTGATTGGGAATTACTAATGAGGGGAAAACATCACACATTTTCCAAATTAGTTTTAAACGATCTTTATGAGAAAAGATAAAAAGTTCTCAAACTGACGAAAAGAATTTTTAAACAAAAATTAAAGCTTTTAGTGATGGGAAATAGGAATAAATTGTATATAAAAATGAAATTATAAAAATTGGAAATATGTTATATATACCATCTATAACTAAAGTGAAAATAGAATTATTAAATGATCCTCATACCTAGAAATTGTCTCTACACATTGGTTGAACCAAAATGTATGGAGAGTTTAAGGAACATTTATTATGGGATAGTATATATCATAAAATTGGTAATTTTGTGTGAAGATGTTTTTCTTTTAAATAGGTGAAACATAAAAGAAAAAATCCTAGAGAATTAAGAACTCTATACCTATTACTATGTGGAAATGGGAAAAAATTAATATAGACTATGTCACTGAGTTATAAAATACTCCTTGAAAGAATGATCAAATATAGGATACTCTTGAAGACCTTAACAAATCTGCACACTTACTTTCTATAACAGAATATTTACTTCTTCAAATCCTTGAATGACACTATATTAATGATGTTGTAAGACATAACGGTCCACATATTTCAATTATTCTTAATCATTATCAATGATTTACAATTAAATTTTGGCAAGTATTTATAAGGTTATGGATACAGGACTTAATTTAACAACTACAGATCATCCTCAATCAAATGGTAAATAAAAAAGAATTGATCAAAATTTATAATAAATTTGGCAGACATGTTAACATTACTTTCAAGGTATGTTGGATTTTTATTTACCCTTTGTGGAGATTTATTATAAAAATATTTTCCCTTCATGTATTCAAATGGTGTGGTATAAAGAATTACATGGAAATAGATATCATACTCTTACTGTTTGGGAAGAAGTTGGTGAAATAAAATTAATGTTTATAGATATTACATAGGGTAAAATGAAAACGTAAAGGATATTAATACTCATAATAAATAAAATCAAAGAAGGAAAAATATTTTGGCTAAAAACTAAAGTAAATATTTAGAAATTATTGCAGTTGTGTCTTACTGATTGGAAATTCCATCAATCCACTATAAAGGGTATGATGTATTACATATATATTTTTTAGGTAAGTTTGTGCTAGAACCAATGCATAGTGTTTCCTATGAAGAAATAGATTAGGAACCTAGTCTATTATACATTAGAGAACCTATCCAAATTCTAGATACTAGTGAGAATGTGTTGAGGAATCATACATCTCGACTCATAAGAGTACTTTAAATAAATCATAAAATTGAGGTGGCAATGTTGGAACCTGATGATGTAATGAAGAACCAATATCATTTATTTGCAATTTAATATACATAATAAAATTTTGAAAAAAAATTTATCATGGAAGAATCTAAAATCCCATGTTTTTAATAGAATAGTATGTTCGACAGCATATACGGTAAGCAAAACTGAGCCTAAATGAGTAAAAAAATATTTATTTCAAAATGGACATAATAACCTAGATATTGAATTAGTGGGTATGAATAGGAGAAATGACATTATAAAATATATATTAAGTTCATACTCAATGAAAATTTATTAATTGATACTTATGAAACAAAAACTAATTTTTTTACTGAATACATTTTATTCTTCAAAAATGTGTTTTCTTCAAAAAATGGTTATTATTGACATTTTGGATAAAATAATATAATTAAATTTTGAAACTTTTATAAAATTTATTTTATAAAATGAACTTAATTTTTGAATCATCATATCAAAATTATCTTTGGATAAATATTTTGGAATTTTATGAAAAGATTTATTTTCTAGTGAATAATGAAGAATACTATTTTTTGTTGAAAACTACAATTTTGTTTCAAGAATTTCCGAGTAAATTTTTCTTTTAAAATGTTTTAAATGTAAAATTATTTTTTTAATATTATTAATAACCCAATTAAGGTAATTAGAATTAATTTCTACCAATTATTGAAACTGAATTTTGAGAAATGGGTTACATATTTTGAATCCGGAGGTAATTTTTTTAGATAGGACCCTTTTATTTATGGTAATTATAAATTATAACCATTGTAAATAATTTTCCCTATAAAAAGGGTAAATTGGGTCATTAATGTTACAAATAATATAATAATGCATTACAGGTAAACCCAAAAATTGTCTTAATTTCCTTTTATCAGTCTATTTTATCCATAATCATCTAAAATTTTAATATTTTGCCTTTTTGCCTTTGGCTATGATTTTTTCATTTAAAATACTTATGTGAGAGATCAAAAAAGGCCACTTTTCTTCTATTAATATCTATAATATTTAATGATAGGGATAAATACAACATATTTTTAGTTATAAATATTTATTTTAAGGACAATTAATTTTTTTATCTGGGGAATTTATATCTAATTTTTAGTTATTAAATAATTTCCTATAATTCCTTCACAAGTCTGATACAATATTTATTTAATTATTATAAAAAAATAAATGAATTAAAAATTTAATAAAACCAATAAAATTTGAAAAAGAAGTATAATGCATGAATTATTTAGATAAATATAACATTATAGTGATTTTTAAAATTATAATATTCGAATTACCTCTTTATATCTATGTATTTTATGTTAATTTAAATTAATACTATCAAAATAAAATTAATGAATTTTTTTAATAAATAATATTTTATTAAATAATTTAAAATTCATAAAAATATTACAGTTGGTCAAATACTTAAAATATAGTTCAAAACATCAATTCTATCCCATTTATATTTCTTTTTCATTTTTTGATGACATTCTTGACCCTAAAATGATAGAAAACATTAATATTACAGTAATTGCCAAAAGGGTTAACTTGGGGTTAAAACTAAAAGATAAGGGTGAAAAAATAACCAAAAATTATTCAAATTTTATTATATGATATGATTTTGGATCATCATAATATTATCATCTAATTAAATAAGTGTGTATCCATTTTTACATTAAAATTATTTATATTAAATTAATACTTTATGAAATTCCAAGAAATCCTCTCCCCTCAATTATATGACAACATCCTTTCTCTCAGATCTTCACAACACATTAGTCCATATATCTTGAGAAACCGCTGAACATTATATTCTCAAAATCCTTAGATAAGTTATGGGGGTGTTTTTCTTGCTAAAATACCAACCCTAGGTCCCTTAAGAGAAATTCTAAAGGCTCTCTTTCAAAGAAAGGAAATTATCTTTATCGATTGTTTCAAATTTCATTATCCTTCAACTTATTCTGGGTCCACAGTATCCATCATATAAAAATAAATATAGAATCAAAAAATAAGTATATTTTATTATTATTCTGTTATAACAATTTTAAATCTCTTTTATGTCACATGAAAAGAGAAAACATTTCTCATTTGTACGTATTACTTTTCATCTCCATGTAGCGGTGTAATTAATTTTCATCGCCACTTCAAATGTATTGTTATGAATATAAAACTAATGAATATATATTATATTTATGAAAAAATATTACTCTAAAATTATAATATCATATACATTTTTTTACCTTACAATCCATTGGAAAATGATAATGTCTCTAATGAGTAAGTGTGGACAACCACATCCACGATGGGATATATTTTGTTTTTCACTTCCACTTTAAATAAAAGGTAATAAGGATAGATTTAATGGATATATATATATATATATATATATATGAAATTAATGTCATTATTAACATTCTAAATATTATTTAATCATAATCGATATTCAAAGATCAGAATATCCCAGACAAAACATGCATGAGATAATAAAGCAATGAACACCCAAAATGATTGTAATAACGAAAGATTATTGAAAAATATGTGAGAATATATTACACGAGGATCATATATGATGTTATAAATAATAAAATGATTATATTATATATTAATAACATGTTTAAAACAATTATACATGAGTTTAAGGAATGTTCAACTATGAAGAAATGTGATTTAAGAGATTTCGTCTCAAATTCCACTCAATTGAGATATATTTGGTAATATGAACCTATTTACTTTAATGTGGTGTATATACTCAAATTTTTTGTTATTTTACATGATTATATATTAATTCATGATTATTAATTATTCAATTAAAGTTACCATTTTTAGAGGAATGTATAAAAGGAAAGTCAGTCATATCTCTCTTCTTAACCAGGTATATTTTTTATTCCATATCAATATTTTTCAAAACAAATTTGTGAAAATCAATTTAATTTTAGAAATTATTTATATAGAATATATATATGTTATCATTAAATTTTTACATGGAATGAAATGATTCTTTTGAGTGTGTATTTTAATTGGTTCATTTTTAAATTTCATTACAAAAATAAAAAAGGAATGTTTTTTAACTTATATGAAAATAGAATACCTTCCCAACACTATAACTAGATTTCAATTTTTAGATTATTCTATAATATTTAAAAAGTATAAAAAATAATACAATTATGATAATGTTTTTCTTATCCATTTTCATTTATTATCTAAAAGTCGTCATTTTTTAAGGCCATTATTTATGATGAAACTAAGCTCATCTATTATTTCTTATTAATTTTATGGTTATTAACTTTCCCTTAAAACATTCAATTTCTTATGATCATTGAAAATTAAATTTCTATTAAATATTAATATTATTTTTATCATGTATATGATTAGTTAATAAAACATATGCCATTTCAACATACAGTTTTTTACTTTGAAGGTAATTTGATTAAATGGGGAAATATTGTTATTCTATATTATTTACTCAATACAGGTAATTTTTAACAAGGTATAATGTTATGAATTAAATTCAATATATTAGAAATTAATTGGAAATATAGTGAAGGTTGGGGCCATGAATTATATTTCCCCTTGATGCATCACCAGTTCTCATGAGAAAAATCTATTTCCCAAATTAAATGGGGTTTTAGTGTATGTCTACCCTTTGTTTAAACTATATTTCAATAGAGCTATGATGTTAGAGATAGCACGATGTATGATATATTCTATTCCAATAGTATGATTTACTTAATTGATAATTCATTTATTATTATCCATGATATTAATTTATTGATATTATCAATTGATTCATTTTGAGCTCAATTTATTAATTAAATGGAATGTGTTTCTAGTTATTTTAATTTCCATATTTACTATGAATTATTTATTCCTGACATATTCTATTATATCAAACCATTATTGATCATTTTAGATTAAACTTATTCTATTTATTATACCCAGGATATGAAAAGGAATTATTTCAATGATTTTCAATGATGTCAAACGTTTTCTTTTATTTTGCTTAATATTTTATTTGTTATATTGAATTGGTATCATGTATGTATCTGGTTCTCTAATAATATATATCCAATTATTCATTTTGGATTCAATACTTTGTATCTATTATAATTTGAAAAATTATAAAATGTCTCTAGGTTAATAGAGATATGGTTGTTTCACACACAATATCTACTTCACCCAAACCCCATGAACATATCATATTCTTAGATTTATAAATCTGGCTTACTCCTTGGGTTTTCACATATTTTTTCTTATTCCAAACCCTAAAATAATTAATATTTACTCAAATAACCTAAAAGTGTTATATAAACCTTTGAAATTATAATAAACCTTAAATTATTAACCCTTAAATTATCATCAGCTAACATCATAACCACTAATGTAATCTAACCCATGATATAATACCAACTGAGGTTCCATAAGGATGTGAGCATATCAATTATATGATATAATGAAAATATCTCTATAAATACTATCTCAATAAAATTCAGGTTTAGATTTTTAGAGAATTAGGATTAAATATTAACTAAAAACACAAGTCTTTTTGAACTAATATAATTTTTTCCACTATATACTGATTGATCCATAACAAGACCTTAAAATCACCCATAAATTCTCTCCGTAAGTCACTTATCTTGACATTTCATACTATTCTTATCTTCCAAACATGGGGAAATGTAACATAATATTGTGGTGGGATCAAATTCATAGTTAGGGTAAACATAAGAAATAATAATAAAATATTATAAGTTAGTGTAAGGTTAGAATATGTGTATAATCAAGACACAAAATAAATTCATTCCAAAATATTCATTGATTATAAATAATGGTATAATAAATTTAATGATATAAGAACATATCATGGAACTACCATATAACAATGAAATCATACATACATGAGAATTAATGTGAAACCATAAGAATAGGAAACGTTGCATTCATGAGTCACACACTTGAACCCATGTTTGTGAGAAAAATTAATTTTATCCATATATAGATAATCTTTTTGAGTCACTCATTTGGTCCATTTATTGTGAACAATTAAATCATTCTTTCATTAAAACATCTCCTAATATTTAAATGTTTAACCAATTATTTGAAGGTAGACATAGGATTCCACTGATCATTATTAGTATATATGGGTTCAACTAAAGTCAATCATCCTTAGATTATAAATAAAAGAAGGAAATAAAATGGGTTTCGTATCTATTTAATATGGAGTCTTATATTGATAAAATTCATATTTCAATTAATAAACATGATAAACCCATAAAATATAAATGGTTATTTATTAAAAATAAGAAACTCTCTAGGTAAATACCCTTCAAATAATATAAAACATGGTATTTATACAAAATATATAATGGGTATATGTTTTAGCAAACAATTTATCTAATCAATCGATGAATAAATTCTCGTTGAAGACCATTAAATCAAAGAAATAAAATATAGCATAATCAAATAGAAAATGAATTGGAAAAAAAATTATGGTCAAGCATTGAATATTATTAGGAAAGAAAAAGTTAGGGATATATCATTTTCTTTATATAAATGAACATTACATAGTCTATCTATAGAAATAAAGTGAATGGTATAATTTTATGAGAATCCTTGTTTAAGAATAATATACATCAAAGGATAATGACTTCAATGAATAATAATTTTAAGGAGTATTATCAAAATAACTTGTTAAATTAGAAATATACTTAATATTTTGAAATAATTTCATAAGAAAAATTTTATACAACTTGGAGGAAAATTATTTCTTTTTGGAAATCTTGAAAATGTTGAAAGAAAGTTTTATATGAAACAAAAAATTATTATGAGTGAAATTTTCAAACAAAAAATCTAAAATAACTAATTTTATTGAAAATTGTGTGTATGAGAAATGTTAAAACGATTTTATTTTGAATTTTTTTTCTAATAAAGTAAATTCATTTGAAAATTCACCTATTGAATTTTCAAAAAACAAATATAGTGATATCCAAAAAAATTGAGGTTTATTATAAATATTATTGGAAAAAAAATTTCCCTTTTATTGTGTAAAAATACCTTTGTTGAAAACCATATCAATTAATATAATTATATAATATCCAAATCAATAAATCATAAAGAGTAAAAAAGGACCAATGAGGATAAATATAGGGGAATAAAATGATTATGATATAGGAAAGAAGTACTATACAAATACCCCAGATAGGTTATCAAATTGGAGAGGTCTTGATTTTAATATGAGGATGGGAAGAAAACCTTATGGATTAAGTGACAATCAAGACAAACCCTTGAGAGAATAAGATATTGAGACTAAAATTTAAATTTCATGAATAAAATAAATTTCATTATATAATAAAAAAAATAGGTATTATATATGTCATGAATAGATTCAGATCACCCAAACATCTATAACCTCAATCAGTCCAGACATGACCCAATGGGAGTTCCCAATCCCCCCAGGCTGGAAAGAAATGTTTGGGCATCAACAAACACCCTTGGAAATTATTTGGAAACAAATAAATTGAAGAAAAGTGAAAAATATATATAATATACAGGTATTTTGAAATAAATAAATCAATATATAGGTATGAACATTAGAAAAAACACTTTCCAAGACGTTTGAAAATAACCAATGTACTCAAAAACTACAATGCTAAACTCTATGTGACATAATTTTACCTTCAAAATCCCAAAAAATACTATATAAAAAACCCACCTCCATGCTATAGGGATTTCTAGAACCTACATTTGATATAAACATTTCTAAATGCACCCTAGTGGTATATTCATGGTGGGAGAAAAAGAACCCAGTATGATCCTGCTAAGTGTTTTATAAGTATAATTTATAAAATAAACCACTTATTATCAAGTAAATAAAATAACTACAAGTGATAAAATGCTACGTAATTTTTTATAAAGAGTGGACAAATTACCCATTTTTATCAATTTTAAAAATATTACTTTTAAAAGGTTTCCAAATAAATTCTAGAAATATTCCAAAAAAACATTTCAACTTTATTCATTGGAGTTAATTATACCAAGAAAACCATAATTCTAGACCAATAAGGATCTTCATAATATTATCGTGATCAGAAGTCCACCTAGTGTGCAAATTATCATAGTAGAACAAGTCTATGAGTTGTGAATTTTATCCCAATTTGCAATCCTTTACACAACATAGGAAACCTGGTGCGCCCATTATGATAAAAATTTGTATAGGGGGTATATCACATCTCAAAGAATGGATCCCCTATTCACTATCTATCACTAATTATATTTCCAAAAAAATATCATTAAAGGGAATTATAAATTTGAAATTGGACAATATATCCTTGAAATCCATTTCTATGTAAAACACCATGGGGATAATCCATTTGCAAAACTATATTAAAAACCACCAAATTTTGTCAAACCCTTTTTCATTCGTATAACAAAAAATATAAAAAAATTAAAAGATAATGAAATAAAGGCTCACAGCACAAAGATAAATTATAAAACCACTAAACTTAAAACACATGGAATTAACATTGCATAAAAATATTAAATAATAAAATAATATAATAGATAATAATAAAATGATAACGGATCTTAGAACATGAATTCACTATCACAAATCTCTAATTCGGCATGTTATAGAATGAATAAAACCAAAAGTATCACATTCCATTAAATTTTTTTTATCAGCATTCCAAAAATATTTAATATCCATCAATACCCCACAATTTTGAGGTGGATATATAAATAAATAGATTAGCCTTCCAAATTCAAAAATTTCTATCTATGATGAAGTAGATGTAATTAAAAAAACAATAATAATTGAGAGAATAAGGAGTTCCATGATTAAGATGGAGACCAAATTACCAAGGGAGGTCAATTGTTTCTATCGGCACTTAATTCCAACACGGAATTGAGTTGAGAGAGATAGGAACACTCCGAGAGAGTCTCAAAGTTGAATGAATTGTATTGGTTTCGAAGGATATTGATTAGGAATTTAAACCAATATTTCAGGTGTTGGATATAAAAAACTAACCCTAACTCTCCTAGCCTATAATACCAAAACCGAAAAGTTGGTAGAGGCCTCCATATTTTCAGTGGATTCTATTGAAATGTATAATATATAATCTATCCAACCAGCTTGGCATTTGTTCTAGCGAGGAGAGATGATATTTTAATAATTATATAAATACCTAATTTAATATTTATAGAACTATAAAATAGTAATTTATTTTTGATTAATTTATAATAATATTAGTATTTATGTTCACATGTTTGTTCATGAGAGTGTTTTGTAACATTGTTCATATAGGTTGTTAGACCAACCAAAACATGAACATGTAATAATTAGTTGATGATTATGACAATAAAGGTGGATTATTTTTGAATAATTCAATTATTTCAAATTAATATCAATGTTATTTAGATATTTTTAAGGCATTTACTCATATATTAATTTATTTTATCAAATAAGAAAAAACTAGATGAAAAATTAGATATATTATATCATGGAGGTCGTATTCCACACTGTGGATGATTAATGTTTTATTTTTATCAAATAATGAAAGGTAATGATTATAGATAATAGTTTTCATCTTAATAATAATAATATTATTATTATTATACATGTTATAATAATTCTTTAATTCCATCACTATAAACCGTGAAGAGATGTGGTGGTTAGAAATGAAAGTTTTCAGTTTCAGGAGCTGGTATTCCACAAAATGCATGACCAATGTTATTTTGTTATTAGAAGTTGATTGGAAGGAATAATTAATTTTTACCATTAATATAATAACAAATAAATATAAAAAAGATAATTATGTCTTAATATTACCTTGTTTAGGATAGTTATAGAAGATAGGTATTAAGAAGAAAAGGATAATGATGATGTAGTTCTCAGTTTGGGGCAATAAAATTTCTCTTGAAATTGACCTTATAAATGAAGGGATTAGTATACCTTTTGGTGAAAAGATACATTATATAATGAAATTGACTTCAATTTAATTTAGATTTATAAGGCTTTAAATGAAATTTCAAAAGTTTATGTTCATCTTTGAGAGGATTTAAGTGATCACCTTTTATAAGTGTAGAAAATGAGACTTTTGTGAACACCCACTATTATTTCCTAATGTAATGACACTAATAAAGATTTGATTGTTAAAAATTGAGAAATATTTTATTTTTGGGTGATATTTGGTCCATGAAGACTCAAAATATTATTTTCACACACGTTTTAAACACTTCTTAAGTCATCTACAATATATGTTTTTTTTACTTTTACTTTTTAATATTTACAAGGGTAACTAGTGTTTACATAAGAAAATATGTTTCCCTAGAAATATAAATCAACCCTCTTAAAATATTCAAGATAAATAAACCAAAATTTAATATCTATTTACTGACAATAAATTTCTAATTAATATAAATTTTATTTTAAAATTAAAACATTTTATATATAGAAAAATGTTTTTTGGTAAAAGAATGTGGTTTTAACAATTCTATGTTCTTAAACTTACTTAGCATTGATCAATAAATTAATGTGTGTTACTATAATTATATATGTGTTTCAAAATATTATTAGAGTAATTAATTATAACATATAACGATAATTTAATAGATAAAAATTAAACAATACTAATAAAATTAACCTTTAAAAATTATATTTTCACCATTATCGATGGAATTAAATTTATCATTTTAATATCATATTTATTTTAAAAAAATAAAATAAAATATATCAAATAATATGTAAATTTTAATTTCAATTATGGAACCCATTTTATTAGATTTATTTTTTTAATGTGATAAATTATAATTTTTATGATAATCATAAAATTCATTTTTTAGTGAAACATATTTCTTGAGTTTTAACAATGATAAACCTTAATTTTATAAATTCAACATAGTATTTTTTTTAAATGATTAATATTTAATATTTAATATATATATATATATTATTGAAAAATTGGTTTCATAAAATTTTATGTCGCCACTGTGTTAATATTAGATCATAAAAGTGACATTTTTTTAGAAAAATATGTATTCTCACAATTCACCAAAAAATATTTTTTAAAAAAATTATAAAAAATTAACCCTAAGATAATATAGACACGATTAATCCAAAAATGAAGTTAAAATATTCGAAATTAAAATTTCAAAATTTCAAAATTTATCTTTTAAATACAATTTATAAATTAAAACTCAATTGGTTGAATAAATTCCCCTATTGAACATTAAGTATAATTAATCCTATAATGTTTTCAAATATAATTGATTACTTTCTTTTTATCTACTATAGGTTTTAATAGCATAATAATTATATAATCTAATTTTTCTAGAATCAATTTATTTTTATGCTTTGTGTGAAATAATTTTTTGATACAATATTTATTAAATGAAAATATATTCTGAAATATTGTGGTGTTACAGTAGTAACCATGAAAAATATCGAAATGAAACACTAATAAATTCCCCTATGACCACATCGAGCATGAATATACTATAATTACCCATATATCCTATAATAATAACCATTTTAACACTAAGTTTTGTCTTTCCTTATTTTTCATAGGTGAACTGATCATGACCCTATGCACAATCTATTCTTATGAAAAGTCACCATGTTGCACTTGAAAAATCCTTTCCCATTCCATTGTGAGATGAAACATAGATACTGAAACATAAAAAGTAAAGGAATTAACCATAGTGAATATCTAACCTAAATATTATTGATAAAAAATATGAAAAGACTAACTCAAGGGGATGTGGTATTTGATGAATGGAAGGGAGAACCATCATCCATGAGTTAATTTAACTTGATGAAGCTTGAAGAACGAAAAAAGTCTAGAAAACGAATGACACCCAAAAAACTAAAAACAACACCAAAAAAATAGAAAAACCAGACTAAAATCATTGTTCCAATCCCTCATAAAAATGGTGATAAGATATCATCTATATAATGCTAATGTGTGCTGGGTGAGATCCAACCCCAGTATCATGAATGTTTAATTTAAGGAATAAATTATATATTTTTATACGACAAACTAAATTGATCAATTATAAATATTAATTATTATAAATTATTTCAATTAAAAAATAAATATATTAAACTCATTTCAATTTGTAATTTATTTAATAGAATATTAAGAATATTCGATGTTTTTAAGGTCACTTTTCTAAAAATATCATTTTTTATATAAAAGTTGTTTTGAATTTGAAGTAAAATTTCACATAATTAGAAAATTATTCTGATAAAATATATTTCATTTTTGGAATCAAAATCTATAATGTTTCTTTATAGCTAAATTTAAATTTTAATCTATAAAATAATATATCTACATAAAAATTGAGTTTTCAAGGTAAAGGTAAAATGTATAAAAAGTGATAACAAAGTGGTAAAGACCTAAAATATCATAAAAACTTAGCTCTGAATTTTAAGATTAAGTTATGATTGTCCTTACCCAGTATTTACCTCATTTATTATAATCTTTTTCATAACATTAATTGAATATGACATGTCTTTTTATTTAAATAAATTATTATTTACTAAATTTACACCCCTCTCACCAATAAAATGACCCCTTTAGCACCCCATTAATCCTAACAAATAAATATTTCTAGATAAAAAATACTCTTCCGAAAATACTCCCTATCCATATTTCTCATTTCCAAGATGTTTTTGTCTCACCCAAAGACCAATCTAAGACAAATTAAGGATTGTTCTGATGCAAAATATCCAAGGAATTAGTATTTATCATAAGAGATTTCTTTCATGATTCTTTATAATTCCACCTCCAAAAAATATATTATACCCATCCTATTATAATTACATAATTATTAATATTATAATTAAATATTATTATGTTTATGTAATAACTATTATCTACCTTCCTCCCTCTCATTAGAAAATGAAAACCTTACATGTGATATGATCACCATACCACCTCCATCAATGACGTATTTCATTTTTCATCACTGTCTTACATGTTTAGTTATAAAAATTAATTTAATGAATATATATGATATTTATAACATGATTAAGATTCTGGAAATAAAAATTTTCAACTATATTAATAATATTGATAATAAATGGGATTAGTAAAATTTAACATCCTTAAAAGAGCATACTAAGTTACTTTTCTTTAATGGAATATCTTTTTTAAAAACTATGGAATTTTATAATTTTGTGTTAATAGTATGATATAATATTAATTTTGAAATAATGTTTTTTTGTTCTAGAATGTTAATTTTAATATTAAATTCTTTATTAAGATACAATCTTTAGTCCATTAAAAATTACTGAAATAATCAAGTTAGTTTTTCATCTTGAATAGTCATTCCTAAAGATCCAATGGAATAATCCAGTAACATCATAAATAATTATGTAAATACCATTAAAATATAATTAACTCATTACCATGAATTGATAAATGAAATAATTATACTTTAATAGACATGTAACACTTAAAACTAAAAACAAAAACAATCTATATTAATTAAAAATAGGAAAAACTATTAATAAATGAATACAATAGATTAATATAATAAGTTATAAATATTAATAAGGTTATAAATTATATAGTTAATGAGCCTTAGTGAATTATACTTAAGGGTATATCCCTTCCAACTAAGCATGAATACAAGGTAAAGGTTCTTGGTCTCAACCTTAATTCCTTTATTTGTGCTTCCTATTTTATAAAAAAAAATTTATATGGTGTATGTACATAATTATTGAATTACTATATCTCAAATAATTTTTAATCATTTGTTTTTCACTTTCATTAATGTTATCCATCCCCTTTTTACTTTAAATTCAGACAAGACCTAATTCATAATGGTTGTTGTTTACTTTATTTACTTTCATAATTTAATAATCCTTATTAATGGACTTCATCTTTATGATGTTGGATTATTCCACACTATTATTATTTTATATTTTATTACATATTTCTTTTTGGAGTTTTATAAGTCTTCTTGAGATATCAATTCCGTTTTTTCACAAATCATCTAAATAGTTTCTTGAATGTGGACTCAACCATGTCTCTTCTTTACTATTGGAAATCTTTTTACTCCATGTCTATGTTATTTATATAATATTCATGAATGATCATATCTATAATAAAAATATATATTACCCTCAATTTATAATAACTTTTTCTTTCTCTGTATATTGTTTTATAAAATATAACTAACATTCTTCACGTGGATCATTTTTTACTTTCTTTAAATAATGAAAAAATGTCATTTTTAACATTTACAACATAATATACTTTTTACACTATTATAATTATATTTCTTAATGAATCCCCCAATTAAATATTATTTGGTTTTTAAAATAAAATATTATTTCTATTATTCGGTAAATGTTTTATTTTAAAATAAATGCTAGTGTTTTAGAAGAATGAAAAGTTTATTTCATTTTTCTTATGTTTATTTTTGTGTACCGCACAAAATTTATAACTTTTAACTTAATTTATTTTCAATGTGTCAATATTTATAAATATTTTTAAAATTTAGTTTTTAAAGGGTCTCTTTTAACCTCTTCAGATTAAATTTATAAAAGTTACTGAGTTTTTCTTTTACAATCATATTATAAAAGATTTATGAAAATTATTTGTTATAACTTCACATTCATATTAATCATGAAATCTATAAGATATATCCCTCTTGAAGTTATTAATAATTTATTACCCTATAAATACTCATATAAATTTATTGTTCACACCCCCACATTCTTCATAAGTGTTATGATCTCTAATACTCTTCATCCCTATCATGAATTTATTTTTATCCTTCAAATATATACTATTTAATTTCATATATATATTCTTCATCACTTCCACTATTTATATATTGTGTCTTGTAGTATTGAATTATCCAAAAACCCATTACTCTATATAGTTTTATTTTTTAATGATTTTTAACAAGAAATATATTTTATTTATTGATAGATGAAATATTGGAAATATCAATACTTTCTATTTCAATATTTATCTTTATTGATTACTAAGGAATGTTGGTACTTATTTTAATTTTTATTAAATCCTTTATATGATGAATGAAATAGAATTAATTAGTGATGGGTAGGAACCAAAATTATATATATCCTTGATTCATCTCTATGTCCCATTAGGAAAACCATCTTGGGTATTTAGTGTAAACATTTCCCATTTATATATAATTCTTTGTAATGTGGCATTGAGGGTATGTTTATTATGTTTGACATTATAGATTACATCACTATATAATATTTTATTGATATCCATGTTATTATATACATTGTTTCATTATCTATGGATATAATGCATGCTCATGTTATCAATAATATGGAGTTATTTGATTAAAATTTATTCCCACCATATTATTCATGCCCTATTTATTACGTGATAGCTTCTATTATACACTTCCCCTAAATAAATTTTTGAGATCACCCACCTTTTGTTTTCATTTTCCATAAGTTATAAAGTAGAGTATTAGCTATGATATGTTGAAAATGGTACTTTGTGTAGAGAATATTATGTAATGCATTCAAGGCCTATTTTAAAATATTGAATTCTTGTTTTGGAGGGAATAATTCTCATTATATAGGAAAAATATGAATACTATTAGTTAATTTTTTTCCCACCTCGCTAAAAACAAAAACTAAAATGCCTTGGGTATATAAGTGATGAAATGATAATTATTCATATTTTAATTATGGAAAATAATATGATACTAATACTATAAAACGTATTATTGATCTAGGGAGTTATATACAACATCCTAATGATCACTAGGGGCCATAAAAAAACTATAAGCACAAAAGTTGAAACCCCCGAAAAAGAAATATGGAATTGATTGAGACCATCAACACAATACCAAACCACAATGAACCTTATTGTGTAGGAAAATTATAGGGTCCATAGTTATGGTACAAAAAAGAAGATCACATTAAAAAACTTTTTAATAGACCACATAAATAAAACAATGAAGAATTTAAAAAGGGAAATCATCAGTGAAACTGAGTTAGTGAAACAACACATCATCCTTAATCTTCCCAATACTATATTCACACGACCCTTATAGACCTATAATGAGGTAAAACCATAGTTGGAAAATCCGATAGGGAAGAAAATTATGATCAATTTCTTGCAATTCCCAACTGTGAAAAAAACTGTCCCCCTCCTAGAGAAGGGACCACAAAAAACCAGGGAAAATGATTGATGAAAATTAAGATAATAAAAAAACAAAGGATAAACCCTATATTAATGAATACAAGAACATATAATAAAAGTGATATGAGAGATTATACAAGGAATTAATAAAATAGACCAATTATCAAGGGAGATAACAACACCTCTATAGGGGATTTTATAAGGAAACCCTGGAAATCAATGGATGGTCCAAGAGGGAGAGAGAGAAATACCTACCCTAGAGAATACAAACCCATTTTATATATCTTTGGAGTATTTTTTAGATTTAATCAGTAGAGGATATATCTAAAAAAATAGTCATCATTGTACTTGAAATTATTATTTTCCTCAAGAAATTTGATGAAAATAAAAATCACGTCAATATTATTTTTAAAACTATAAGTGTAGAATAATTTGTTTTAATTTTTAGCAAATAAGACTTATCATTACAAAAAAATATTTTTTTGATGTTTTTTGGATATCATTGTGTTTTTTATTTATAATTCAAATAAAAAAGTAATTTTGAAATTAATTCACAAAAAATAGTATAAAAAATACAATGTGTTCTTATCCAATCTATGTTTTATCTAATTTAATTAAAATAATTTTTTTTTTCAACCCAATAACCAATTGTAAATTATATTTGGTAAAATTTAGATGGACCAAGTTGTGTGAGGAAGAATATCTAGAGAGAGATAGAAAGTTGGTCAGTTCATATGTATTCAACATACCTTATAGAAGAGAAGGATTTATCATCTACAATGATGTTTTGAAAAAGGGAATACCTGTGTTTTAGTGAAAAATTTAAAGGTAACATTATATGGAACATAGACATTGAATATTCCTAATAGAAACCATGCTACTCATTTTTTTAGATGAAAATTATAATTTTTCTAGAAATATATGGTGGAGTTATTTATATTAGTGAAAGATGATATATATATATATATATTAAAAAACTCTAAAATATATATTCACATCAATAGATTTAAATATGATGAAGTTATGAGACTTATATATACTTAAGGATTGTGATTATATCACTAAATATGATCTGAAAAAATAAAAAAAAGGTGATATATTACTTTATAATGAATTATTATAATGATAAATCTAAATTAAAAATCATATATAAAACAATGATCAATAAACTGGTAATTTTATATTTTAAACCTTTTAGAGAAAGAATACTATCATAATTTTCAATGCCTTTCCAAGAAATAATTATTAGATAATATCAAAATGAAATATTGGGATAACATTACAATCTTGAAGAAAACTGAAATTATTCAAGATAATAATTTTATTGATTTTTACATCAATAAATATGGATTTTTACAGATTGATAAAAAATATTTTCTCCATTAATTCGTGAATAGAAGAAAATTTTAATAAATTCAGCACATGACATGTATTTTTATCTATATTTTATGAGTACTAAAAATTACAAGGATCATTAAGAGTAAAGTTAGTTAGTATATATGAAATTGTAAATAAATTTTGATACCATATGCTGTTTAGTATATGAGAAAGTCAAATTTCAGTTCTGATTATCCAAGGGATTTTACAATTGGTACTTATTCAAGTATGGAAGTGGAGAAGCATTACAACATTTTTTTAAAGATATTCTAATGAAATGGAATGAAAATATTGTAATATGAGTTAAGTTGGGATATTTAAAACATTTTACCACTTTATATAAATAATATATAATAATCTATTAATCATGTTTTATAGTTTATAGAATAAAAACTATAAGTTATCATAATAAATCACTTTAAATTATCTTTATTTATTATATAAGGTTTACGTTAAACTTTTAGAGAATTTTTCAATTAAATAAAATTAAAAAACTACATATTATCACCATTTATAATTCTTTGATAAATAGATAATGAAAAGGTTTTATCTAAATCTTAGGGTATATCATAATAACTTTAGTACGTGGTTTCCAATTAAATTGGGATTAAGAACATGTGTGGGTAGTTTTTATATATAATAATATATACCATTCAAGAATCCATATAAAGGCCTATAAAGTACTATATAAGAAGAAATACCAATATACATATTATCATGATGAAGTTGATGAGTGAAAATTGTCAGTCTAAGACTTGATTAATGAGATGAAAAATAAAGTAAATAAAATAAAATATCATGTCAAATCAACTAAAAATAGATACAAATGCATATAAAAAACATTGAAACTTGAAGTTTGAATTAAAATAGAGACTTTTCATGATTTTATATAATTGGAATGATAGCATGATATTTAAATTGGAGAGAAATTTAATATATAATCATATTTTCACTTTTTAAACAATGAGTCTAATAGATTTGGTGACATATTGAAATGATTTTACATATAATATTTACAAAGTACAAGATATATTTTATATATCTGTATTAATGATGTATATATGAAAAAAATGTATATACATATCATTGATGGATTGAATTTCGATCTTAGTATTTTTTTAAGAATAAATAATCTAAATCCCTATCAATTGGGAAAATGTTCTATGAACACACACAGAGAGGGAGACATTCTACAAAAATATGTCTATTTTCCAAATAAATTTGAATCAAAATTCAATAAAATTTATTAGAAGTACAAAGTTAAAATCCCATAAAAATCATGTTTTGCTACAGATTTCTTTCATGAAGGTGCATGTTAGTAATCATGATTCAAAATTTCTGCTTACTTTGATTGTAATATATAAGAATGTCCTTACTTTTCATATATATATTTTTCTTTCAATTTAGGTGATAAACTTTATAAAATTATCATTTAGGGTTACAAATGAAAAAAATTAGACTAACTGAGCATAAAAGTAATTCATATTTTATCATTTCAACCAAATATTTGATATATATCATAATAAATTATACCATTGAACCTATAGGTCTATTGTCTTTGTAGAATAGACACATAAAATCTTATTGTACTACACTATGAACATTTCCCCCTAGTCTTAACCCCCTTAAATAAATATCATATCATATACTCTTCTTCAGAACCATGGGAATAGAAACATAAGAAATGAGCTAACATAGATTCACAGAAAGGGTGATTATAAGAGATATCAAATGATGATTATATGTAATTTTAATATGCGTATGTGGTTATGAGTACAAAATTAAAGTACATGAACATAACACAATGAAATCATAGAAAATAAAACATAGTTCATAAATGATTATTCATGACATGAGGATTTTAACATAGCATGATAAATAAGTTATTAGAGTGAGGAAACATAGTTCAATCATTACTGCACATAAGATCCTGACATGGTCCCATTTCATTATTTAAGATTGTGGCACACACATAAGAGTAAAAATCATAACATATTTCAAGGTTTGACACTAATAAATTTATATCATAATAAACTAGTCTAGAAACTAGCCCATAACATAGTTATGTATGGATAACCACGCCCCATAAAATTTTGGACTTTGGATAAAAAATACTATTTCATACTGATATCATGATCTATAAAACATTACCCAATGAATATTTTGGCTATTTTCATGTCCCAATATCCCTAGGTCATCGAAAATTCCATTTGACCCCATGGGTCTCCTATAATAGCTTTATTTTCTTCCTAGCACACCAAAAACAATTACCCACTAGGGAGAGTTACTAGACTAAGTATTTTCCCCACAAGCCACCACATATTCTTTCAACATGCTTTTTCCTCACTCACACACACTCAGGGAAACATCCTCAGAGGCCACCCATCATGAAACTAATCCAGGACAAACATGTTTAATTGTGGGGTATAAATTAGGTAGGATACAAAAAATAAATTATTATTATGTTTGAATTTTCAGTAACATCTAAACATTTATGTTTTACATTTTCATTTATATTACACTCTCCACCACTCTAAATCACTACTTAGTCACTACAGACCCAACAACTAAATCCCATGCAGTGTTATTACCCTTCTGGTTGGGTGTTTCTTCAAATACCATTTGTAATGGCTTCACCTAAACATGAACGATCCTAGTCTCTGAATGGTCCGAAGGCCTTTTTTTAACTTTATTATAGATAATCCCCCTTTTAAGGGCTGAAGGGGAACCCGTACATGGCCCATAGGACAAAGGCACGAGGCCCAACATGACACGCAATACATGACCTGAAGGCCCAGTGGCATACCATGCCCATTACATAACCCGTAGGCCCAGCCCACTAGAACTACCCCTCCCCAGAATCTTGCATAATTGATTTCCTTAACTCCCCACCTTGCTTTGCTGATCAACTAGTATTTCCCCGTACAAAGCTGCATAGCTCCTGGTCCCGATGGCGGCTTCCATACCCTCTTTTTCATCCAATCTGGTTTGCTCTGCATCTGGTGGCTGCTACTCATGTTGCTCTGATCCTCTTCTGGGGCCTGATCTGTGTGAACTGGGCTACTCCATGGTCTACATGTCCCGAAGGCCCTGTGGCTTAGAGGCGTTTGATGACCCAAAGGCCCTGGAGACCCATAGGCCCAAACCGTTGCCCCGAAGGCCCAAATCGGGTGAATAGTTCAGGCTGCTACAGTACCGAACAGTAACTGCTACAGTACCAGAAATTCACCTCCACCCTGTTTTGAACCCAGTTCTCTAGGATTACAATAAAGAGCCCTTACCACTCGGATACGGGCTCATTGGCATGCAAGATCCTAGTCATTCGACCTCATGGGTCTATTTTAATACCTTGGTTGACTTCCCATCATGCAATATACTATTAAAAAAAGGGTTTACTTATCGAATTAATGACTATATCCAAAGGGCAATACATTTTCATTCAATTATTTTTTCAACACTATGATAAATGATATGAAACTTTCTAAGAGGTCACTCATCTTAACACTACTAAAGGACAACCACAATTAACTATAGAGTTTTAATCATGTAATCTCCTAAAAACAACATGCACTTTTTCATGGGTGGTAACATTTGACATTTTAAGTCTCATAATTTCTAGGGTTTTATGGCTATAATACTCTCACAGGTCACATAATAATAAACCATGTATATGTGGGATTCATGAACATGTAAATACTTATAATCCGAACATTTATTAATTAACCAATGAGAAATAAATGGATTTCATGAAACTTTCCAAAAAAAAAACAAGATCATATTTTATCTAGAGAAAGAATTGAGACTCTATAATTTTATAATCTCTAAAATGAAGCATAAAATATGTTAAAAAGTGATACTAGATATGAAAATCAATTTATAAGAGAATTCTAAAAATAATTTGTAAAACATTTATCAATAGCCTTCATTTTTTTAATAATTTTTTTTAATAGAAATAATTTATAAAACAATAAAAATATAAATTATTTTGGAAATGAATGAAAAATTTGGAAGGAAGCTTTGTAATGAAAATTGAAGAAGATAACGGGAAAATGAGTAAAAGACCAAAGAACTAAAAAATATTCATTTTATAGTTTTATAAATAAAGTCAAAGATAATATAAAATGACCAGTGAAAAAATGTTAAAATAGATTCCTTTTATTATTTTATATATAATCCAATAAAAAATTAAATTGAACAAAAAAATAATATAATTATATAGAAGGAAACTTATTAAAAAATAATGAATATGGACATAGAGGTGACTGATTCATGACTTAAAATGTGAGATAATTTCGGCACCACTTTCAAGAAATCATTTTGTCAAATTG
Organism: Viscum album; assembly: GCA_963277665.1. NCBI lineage: Eukaryota > Viridiplantae > Streptophyta > Magnoliopsida > Santalales > Viscaceae > Viscum > Viscum album. The sequence continues at coordinate 153,762,445 of OY728144.1, read as the reverse complement.
GGATCCAAAGAGATGTGAAATGGTAAGAATAAATGAAAACACTTAAAATAACAAGTGAAGATTAAGTTAAATGGAACTTTAGAGATAAAAAATATATATATTTTCCCTTGTAATAAATCTAGTTAAAGACAATCTCTAATTTATTATGAGATTCTAAAAGAACCCATATGACCTTGGTAACCTTTGAATCAAATATTTCTTGAAATAGGGTACTTGAAATGGATTTATAGATCTTTTTAATTTCATTAAAGGTTTTATAAAATACATTAATCAATGTTATATAAATCACAATAAATAAAATAAGTGGTTAATGTTATGTTTATCTCAATGAAGGGGAATTGTGATGAGAAACACTTACCTCATACATCTCCTTGGTCAGAATCACTCTAAAAACCTAAATAATATATTTAGGTTAATTATTCATATATATAAGAACCATATTTATATTTATTTAAATTTTAACAGTCATTTATAATTTTTTATCACCCACTTATAAGTTATTATTTTTGAAATTTTCTATTTAGGTGTTAATTTTTTAGTTTGTTCTTTGTGAGCCTCAATGTGGAATTTGTAGCGATTTTTAAATTTTGGTATTTCCAGCAAATAAAAATTTTCAAGGAGGTCACAAATATGTTTTTCAAATAATTATTAATCATAATTGTTATTTTTTTATGTTATAGTGATGGTTGGTGAAGAAAATTTAAAATATTTTTTTAAGAATATTCATTTAATAAAATACCAACTGATTTTAATAATGAATATACCTATATATTTTATCAATATCTAATTTTGAAAAAAAATATTAAATAAATTTTAATGACATGATATTATAAGTAATTAGGTTTTCCTAATAATTCCTGGTAGAAATGTTATAACATAGTTAATGTAGGTAGAAAAACTGACCCCAAAAAAGAACATCGAATAAATAATTATTGGGTAAGAAAATATAGTTATATTGTGATAATATCATTTTTACATAATTATAATGATCTTAATAGAACATAATTGTAGTTAAGAATGATATTTATTAATATTGGGGTTGAGAAAGTGTCACAAACTGATTCGGGTTATCCATGAACTAGACTGTTGAGCTGGCCCATAGAAAAGCCTAAAGGGTGCTCACAATCTCCACTAGTTAGTGACTTAAACATAGGAATATGGAAATAATATATTATTAGTTCATCCACCCAATATTAAACCAAGGGACACACAAATATCATATAAAAAAATGGATTCAACATTCCAAAATAGATTCAAAAATAAAAATGAAAATTTATAAATGGAAAAACATATTCTAAATGATAAGAGGAAAACTAAGGTACTCAAAAAGAAATAAAACCCATATACATGTGATATGTGGGTCCATATCCCACCTTATAACCATTAAATTACTAACCCTCTAACATATATTCTTATAGAGTCCAGGAGGAACTTTTTATTTACTTGAATTAGATAAAATAATATCAACACACATTTATATCCAAAGGCATGTTCAGGGTGTGAGAAAATAACCCCAGTTGGATCCCTCATAGTGTTCCATAAGTAGTATTTATAAGATAACACAATTATGAACATTTAACAAAAGTAAATTCATGAAATAGATTTTCTATATTAAAATGTAATCATGGAAGTTTACCCCTTTTTAAAAAGTTCAACAAAAACTTTCTAAATATACCAATTGTTGTTGAATATTTATAAAATACATTTAATATTTAAATAATTAAAATCATTTCAAACAATTTAATTATTCAAAGGATGAATAAAAAATATTTAACAAAGATAAAAAACATGGAAAATAAATCATATGATATAAATTGTCTGGGTTAGATAGGATCAACACACCATCTCTCTGATTAAAGGTCAAATAGGACACAAATTAGCCTAGGAAAACTTTTCTAGGGGAATTTTTTCACTCTTATATGTGTATCCCAAACTCAAACATTGTTTACTTTATGTCTTAATAATGTTTCCATTCTGTAATAAACACACTATGAATAGCATGGTTGTCCTAATTCTATCTCTCTCCCAATTACCTCAGGTTCCCATGTTCTACTGCCCACACTTTCAGATTTCACTTTTCATTTTAAAAAAATTAATATTGTACACTTCTTACAATGATATGCATTCAAACTTCAAAATTCAGAAACATTTCATTCTTGGAAATAATTCATGTAACAAAATAAGGGATCATTGAAACCAAATATCCAGTCATAAAAAATAGTGAAAATAGCGTTTATCAAAGTTTTCCTAACACCTAAAATCCCATGAATTGTCAATAATTCCATTCAGCTATTTAGAAACCCAATTAAGAAGGATAAAAAATGCATAGTTCATAAAACCATGACTTTATACAAAACCACCCACCTCAAAATACTTGTAATTTCAACACCTACATGATATCAACATGCCATGATTAGTTAAGGGATCCACTATGATAGGAATCACATACCAGAATCATTGCTGATGATTATACCAAGGTAAAAGAACATTTGAACAAAAACATACAATTCCTTGGCAAATATAACATAATTATCATTAGATCATGAACCAAACATTATATTATGTGATAAAATACCCCAAATAATTTTATTTTCTTCCAAATAGAGAAGTTATAGGAAAATAATAATCAATAAGGATAAAATAATCCATGGATTAAGTTTTCTAGATCTAACACTAATTTATTTGTTAGAATAAATCTCTAAAATTTCCGGGACCTCCAAAATATCCAAGATAAATCTCTATGGTCAAGAGCCTTGTTTGTGGGATGAATAATGAGGTTAATGAGGGGCGTATAATGTCCTAAAATTATTTTTTGGATAAATTAATTATTGTCACATGGTTTATAAAATCTGGAACCAACCATTCATTACTCTTTGGGTTACTAGAGGAGCCACATTGTTTGGACATATAGATTGACTAATAGTGCACCAACCGAGTGAAATGAATTATCCCATGTTGCATGATTTGAGGATAAGGCCATATTATTTGTCTTAACTGTGTGTCAACTATATTCATGTTGGATAGAAATGCATTATGAGATGACACAAATATAAGAGGGGGGGATAATTGTATATTTAAACAATTTATATTAAAATATTTAATGTTCTGAGTTTACTATAACTAAAACAATTCAAAAATCCTCTTTTAAAAGAAAACAAATGATCAGATTGACTCTCGGTTTGATGATATATTGTGATACCATAAATTATGAAACAATTATATTTGAATTGAATATAAATATTAGACTAATTAAAATTGTAAATGATTCAACCATATAGAGTATAGAATCAATAATAAAATTCTAAGCCGTAATTAAAAAAATTTCAAAAGAGTAAAAATAGAAATAAGAAATAAAATGATTCTCTTTCTATTACAATAAGAAATGGAAAATTTAAAGGTATTACAATTCTTTTATCTTAAAATGTTTGGTATCCATTCACTTAGGAAAATAGGTCTGTCTCACTAACACTGGTAAGGCCTCGATATGATTGTCGGCACATCCATCTTTTTATCCCCACAAGCAATTAATTTTATAGGTAATCGGAACCTCTATCTTTCAAACACTTGAAATCCCTTGATATGCTGATCAGTCACACCATCTGCCTATCCTCAGCAGCCCTTGATCGTTATCAATAGATCAGATGCACAAATAAAAAATCACTTATTGAAATACAAAAACTAGGAACGATTCGTTCACAATTTTTAATTTCAAGTCTTTCACATGAAATAGAGAAAATCCACACTGTCTCTATATAGAAATTAGAAGAAGGTGAATAAGTTAAAAGTTATTCTCTACTTCAAATGACCTCTTATTTTGAGTCCTCGGGTTCCAAGGTTTATATTTTCTTCGACGGTCATATTTCTCTAGAGAACTCATAGGGTATTAGACACCTGGCATTGTAATAGTCTTATTGTAACAGAAAACAGAACATCATTTAGATCAGTTTATAACTAACACCACGACATCGTTTTGGTTAAGACAAAATATATATGAAAATTATAACCTGAGTACGATTGATATAAAACATTTGTTTTAAAAAAAGAATAAAAACATGCATGTGATAAGAGTGTAGCATGAGTATGATTAAAGTTACTTGTTAGTAAGAATATAAAGAAAAATATTGATATGATAAAAAGTGAATATGATACATAATATGAGTATGATAAAAAGAGTTGGTACAATGAACAAAGTGAGTACGATAGATAGAGTCATTAAGATAGACATAGTCATTAGGATCGAAAAAGATAGTATGATAGACAAATTCATTATGATATAAAAAGTCAGTATGATAGATATAGTTATTCCGACAGACAAAGTCCGCATAATAGACATAAAACCCGTATTTAAAGTAAGTCATTTATTTGGGAAATGAGTATAAAGAGATTTTTGATTTCCAAAACAAAAGTCATAAAAGTCAAAATAAGACTCTTCACTTAACAGTTCCCTCCTCAATGTTACCAAAATTAGTTACACAGTTACCTTGAAATGGTACACAATTTTATATAAACATAAACCAACCAAGAACATTCCTCAAAAAATCAAAAAATTCCTAAAACCAAACAAAAATACAAATAAATATAAAAATTATTGATGGTTTAAAAAAATAATATAAAAACCTAAAATTGACATCATGAAATGAAAAGTATCTCCAGTATATTACGTTTTACCCTATAAATACAAGCTAAATTAGAATGATTAACTAAAATATAAATCCAATTCCCCCTCATCTTTATTTCTCATTCCCACATCTCATGAGAATCTGACATGTGAGTCCTTAACACATGGACCTATATAATATATTTCATATGAATTACATTCCCACGAGAATAACTCATACAAATAGAATTCACAATAGTAAATATATCTTATTCTAAAACGTGCTCATCCAAATTCATAACATTGGAAGTATGACATCCCATGTTTTTATTATTTAAAACATTCATTATATTGAAAAAAACAAAGGATATTTTAAGGATTAGATTCTTGTAAAGAAGGTACATGATACATGAAAACTTAAAAAATTCTTATAAAACATTTCAAAGGCTTATACATTGGTTCATACCTGTCTTATACTACATTTCTTAACATGGGAAAACATCAAAAGAAATGAATAGAATAAGGCTCGTTAAGAGAAATCCAGGGAAACCGTTTACATGTGATCTTGAGATGTCATAAGTAATACCAATGTTATCCACCTAGATATCGTATAACATATCATATCTAGAGAATAAATTCATTACCCAATGCATTGGAAGAATATCATGGAACACAAATCATATGTATTAATTTTCTTATGATCCACATATATCACACTAAATAATTAAATAAATAACCTATGGAAAATTAAATAAAACGTTTACATATCAAAATCAAGACATTTCAATTATGTGTACAAACATGATCAGTGTGTCATTTTCATCCCATGGAAAAGGAATTAGGATTTTATGTATGTTTCTCACATAATCAAGTAAATCCTATTTTCATATCGGTGAATACTCCTATAAAATAAAAAATCTTGGGTATTCAAAATAGATAATTTCTTGAGGATAAGTGGGAAATTTTGAGAATTAAATTTGATAACAAAACTATTCTAAAATGTGGATTTAGAAAAAGGTAAAAAGATACCAGATAGGGGTATCCCATTTTTTAAAAATAATTTTATATTAAGGTATTGAATAAAAATTAAATAATAGAGAACTACCATAACATTTAGAAGACATACAGAAAATAGGTTCTTAAAACAAATAGAAAATAAGGTTAATTCCCTTATCTTTAAAAGTAACTCCTAAAACTTGAGGATTGGGACCATGAGGGCTTGAGGATACCTTGAGTGGACTCTTGGGAGTTAAAAATATAATTTATTTATGGAGGGTAATTTGGCAGTGAATTTTAATGGATAAATGGGTGGGTGTTTATGGAAAATGTATAGGATTTGTTATTTGTTTTTCCAAATATAGGCCCTCAAATTTTAGGTTGTGGAAAATTAAAAACCACTATCTTTCCATGATATTTTCCAATGTTATTGGACACTTGGGATGCATTTTTTTCTTATTTTAATACAAAATATTCAACAATCATTTTATATTACTTATTTTTTTCAAGGAAAATTAATGTTTACTCAAATTTTTTTTTTAAAGATGATGATTCTATTTTAGAATTTTAAATAAAATTATAGACTTGGAAATTGATTTAAATATATAAAAATACTTTTTAGTAACAAAAAAACATATTTTAGTCTGTTAATTTTTTAAATTAGTTATTACATCATTTCGAAATAATTATGAAGTCATAACCATACTGAAAACTCAAATTGTGTTTTTACAATTCCCAAAAAAAAAATTAAAAAAATTCTCATAAATTCACCTTAACATAATTTCAATGTGATGATATAAATATTAAATTCATTTTATCTTAATAATTTAGAAATTTGATAAACCTAACTTTTAAATATAAAAATCATTTTTTATTAAAAATAACAGCAGATTGAAAATATATAGAAACATTTTGTATGACTGAAAAAAATATTATCCTTTATGTTTAAATAAGAGTCTTTCTATCATACTATTTCATTAAAATAATTTTTATTAAAAATATATTAGTTAACAAAAAATATATCTCTCTTTTTTGGAAAGTATAATTTCAATTTGAAAATTACATTTTTCAAATTCCATCTCAATTTTATTAAGAAAAACTATTCTAAAAATGGAATCGATGAAATAAAAATTTTATTTTAACAAGGTAATTATAAACTAAGGTCATAAAACATATTACCTTATTACCCTCACAAACGAATTAAGATTATGGTGTGCGATGGTGGTAGTTTTGTTTGGTGCCTCATCTAACATCGACCGAGGGGTAAACTCTACTAACTTGAACTTCTCCTGTAGATGATTTTGTTCAAACTTCACTTGTTGAAGCTTAGATTTAGCATGGTCAAGGGTGAACCATTGTGATGATACCTCCCACCCAAGCATCACAAAATGGGATTATAAAGGCACTACTTAACTGGTTTATCCCATCAAATATTCTTTTTTTATCAATTATCATTTGTCAAATTTTAATTATAAACACAAATTATAATGTTAAAATTAATATCAATAGTATAGTTCCCAATGTTCATATTGACCAATGGTTCTAATTGAAAAACACTCATTTAATGGTTAAATATAGATGGTAAAATTTCCATTAAGGTTTATGTCATTATTAAGAAGATATATTTTTCTTGTGTAATATATAAAACACATTTAATCACGAAAAAATTATTATTCAAAAGTTTCAGGTCATTATATGAAGGGTCATGATGATATTTCTTATACTGAGCCTCATGGAAAATAAAAAGGATTCAATTCAAATGATATGTCAAATATTGATGATAAAGAACCTTTAAAATCTTCTATGTGATCTCAAATGGTCCCACATATCTCAGAAATAACTTCCCCTATTTCCCAAGTTGAAGGTGACCCAACCAATTCACAATTTGTAAGAAACATTTTTCACCAAAAATATATTATAGAGGGAGATATAGATGATAATAATTTGATTTATATCAACTTTCAAAAGTCACTAACCATAAAGGTATAACATGAAACTTATCTAATTCCTCCCGAATAAGGATTGATCTAACAAGAGAATCTTATCCAACCTAAAAAAAACAAATGGTTATTTGAAAGGGAGGCCACAAAGATCCTAAAAGGGAGTCATTTTAATGGATGAATGATAACAATTTTTTTTAAGAAAACTCAACCAATTCCCTGTTTTTATCCTCTGAACCTCCAAATTCTATAGAGAAAGAATGAATCATATCCTCCAGAATCTGAAAAGCATGCTCTGTCTATCTGTCAGTATAAGTATGGTAAGTATTAATCTACTTCACTCTACTATATATCGCCTCCTAGAGGCCATTCAAAAACCAAGAACAAAACCATGAATCTATAATTGATATAATTTCATATGGAGCCCCTTGAAACCTCTCAACTTCTTGAATGTACAAATTTTCCATATCCCCAACCTTGGTGGTGTCCCAAATCAAAATAAATGGGTAGACTTGGTCGATAGAGTGACCAGCACCAAAATAAAATTCATTACATATAGATTATATCATATTCCCTAAATGGAATCTATAGACCCCTTATCACACTTCCACACAAAAACAAGAAGAGTTTAAAAAACCAATAAGGATTTTTTCTCAATATAGAATTGACTAAAAGTATATCAGTGCGATAAATAATTATATATTTTATTCTTCAAACCTAGAAATTGGAATCGATGATTCATATAATAACACATATTAGAAGCACCTGGGTGAATGAACCACTGAGAATAATGAAAATCCTACACCACAACCTTTCTCATGTATATTGGGAAACAATAACTGCTCATAAATATAAAAAAAGCCTTTCGAAGAGAGAGATCATTCACTGATGTTCTCCCCACTATATAAAGAATTATAAATACTCTTGAAATTTTAATCTACTGGATACTCTTAGAATATTGATTAACGAAGATATGATTTTAAATTCATGCTAGAAAAGAAAATATAAGTCACTTATTCCATCACATTTGGGTGCATTCGAGAAAAGAGTCACAAGAGTTCCCATCCATTCCTTGACTCTATCACATATTGAGAAGGAATTTTACTACTAATATCATCATCACGAAAATTCCCCCTAATTGGGCTATTATAATGTTTGAATTAAAGTTCTGATGGTCTTCCACCTATCACCTCCTTGTGATGCTCAATTCCTTTTTAGAAAAGATATAACTTAAACTTGTATGATCCTAATAAACTGTTACATTTTCCCTAGAAAGGTAATTCTATGAATACATAAGATAATTAATAACTTCTTTTATTCCTTGTTCATGAGTGAGGTAATTCTCATGGGTACAAATATGATAAGATCCATATCCCACCACATAATATCCCTATATAAAAAACATCCCAAGCCTGCACTTGAGGCATAACAATAAACTACATATCACTATCCATATTTTGTAAAGAATAAAGTATGAGATGAATTCAAACAACATTTAAATTCATCAAAGGAAATATAACACTTAGAATACCATAATAATTTCAACTTTTTCTGGGTAAGAGGACTCAATGAGGATGGATGTATTTAGAAATCCTTTACAAACCATTTATGATATCATTCCTAACCCATGAAGCTTCAAATATAAAATATATTCCATGAATCTTTCAAAGTCAAGGTAACTTCATCCTTCTTAGGATTATCTGAGGTGGAATGTTCTGAAACCACATGTACTAATAACATAACATCCTGAAACTAAAAATAAAATATAGAGAATTTGGAAAAAACATTGAGATCACCCAAAATTATCAAAAAAATCATGTGAAGCTCCTGACCTTCCCCATATCTCCAAAAAATATAAATATAATTAATAAATACCATGAAAATGGATTTAAATTATTGGTGTAATATATAGTTCATCAAATACATTAAATCTTTAGGAGTGTTAATCAGAACAAACAACATTAAAAGATATTAAAAGTGTTTGTACATACACCTAAAAGCAGTGTTAATAATATACGATTCCTTGACTATGTGTTGGTCATATATATAATAGAGGTTGATTTTTGAGAACCAATTTGATCCATTGAAATTGTAAAATATGTCATTTATACTAGAATAATGGTGCCTATTTTTTATTGTTACGTAGTTAATCTTCTAATATTCGATAGAAAGCTAAATACTTCCATCATCCTTTTTCTCAAAGAGAATAGAAGATTCTAAATGAGATATCCTAGGATGAATAAAACCTTTCACATCTAAATCATAAAATTTTATCTTTAACTACTTAAATTCTGAATGTTCAATTTGATAAGTAGGAATCAATATTGGTTCAATTACATTTTCCAAATCGATCGACGATTCCACCTCTATTTTCAGAGTTGGTCTGAAAAATTCATATAAAACACATACTGAAATTATGTGACTACTAAAAGAAACTCACAAACTAAGGGTCAATGTCATTGTTTAATAAAAGAGGAAGATATCAATTTTTTATGTTTCAACATAATAAGTCTCACTCAATTATAATTTATATCCTTCTCTAGAGAATACACATGGGAACCCTCATTGGAGGCAATAGAGGACACCCACCAATGATAAAAATCAATTCAAGATTTATGGATGATCAACTAATATATCCTTATAATAACATAAAATTGGTGTTTATGGGGAACTAGAAAATAAAAAAATCACTCAACATCATACATAAATAAATAAAATTAGGGACATCAAAAACCCTACTCCCTCTTATCCCCAAGTGGTTTTTCCAACTTCATTATATAAGGCATGATTTCCCTTGGAAGTTTTAAAATATTTAGAAAGAAGGTCAATATAATAGAGTGTGAGGCACTATTATAAAATTAATATGTCACTAAAGATGGATCTATAAATATAGTACCTCTCACTATCAATGTACCAGAATCCTTTTACACAAGTTATTCTTCCCCTAAGTGTAACTACTTTGTTCCAAGGACCTATGGCTGGAACCCTATTGAGTTTTAAGTGTACAACAACACCACCAATTTTTTAGGGTTTAAATAAATTGATCAATAATTTGAAATATAAATATATAGAAATATTTTATATAAGTGACCTCAAAATCCATGAGAATGGAAGATTGTCATGGGTGAGTGGAAAAATCATATTGTGTTCCTGGTCTTTCCACACTGGTAGTAAGTTAAAGGAATGTTAATAGATTATAACAAAGGTGTAGAGAAATACCAGTACTAGGATCCACTAACGCCTCCCTTATAAGGTTAAATACACTTAAGCTTCATCTTATGTTTTCTAATAAAACTACCAAAAAGTGGAAGATGAATTTTAAATGACCATTACAATCCCTCTGGATTCTTTCCACAAACTTATAATAAGAGGTACGATTTATCTTGAAAACAAGAGAATGTATATCTATTCTCAAGCCTATAAGGAACATAAAAGCCTTAAACATATAATTAAATATATCCCTAGTTTAAAAAAGGACTAGCTTAGTAAAATGTTTTGTATATTCAATTACAGTTTCATCACCATTCCTGGAAGTGATTAACTCCATAGATTTATCCATCATCACTGATTCTAGATATAACTATTTGAAAAATATTTATTTTAAGTAAATATACTATAGACAATAATTCTTCCCTTCACGAGGCACTTTGTACCACCACGTTATACACAAACCATCAATATTAAAGTTATGAAACTTCACCTTAACAGAATCAAGAGTTTCAACAAAATTTAAAATATCTTTGATCTTCCCCAAATTGCCTTCCAATTCATGAGGACCACTAAACCCTTATAAAGATGGTAATATATGGTGGATAAAATATTGGGCTCAATATTTATCTCTTCCAACTCTTGGTTGTACATTTATATCTTTAACATATGCAAGAACAATATTCTAGTCCACGGAACAGACTGCTCACACAACCACTTTAATAAGATTCATATTGATTTGTGGGTTTCCTCAAGTAACATAATCTATAGAACAATATTGAGTAACTCTGAGAAATATTATAGGGTGAACTCTAATTCTTCATAATATGAAAGGGGCCATCATAAAAATTAATAATATCAATTTGTCATAATATAACACAATCAGAGAACTAATACAAGACAAAACTCAATATGGTAGATACACTTCTCAGTATCCCTTGGTAAATTAAGGATTATTAGAATGATATCTGTCAAGGAACTCGTACATTAAATACCCATTTAGCCCCATCAATCCTATATCCTATTCTCTAAAACACCATAATACAATAAGATTCTAAACACGATAGTATATCCCCTCTGATATCAATTTATAATGAATTTATCTGAGTCATCCTTAAACCAGACACTTGATCCGACCTGTGGCAAGGCCCGAAGGGTGTTCCCAATCCCCAAAGGCTACGGACAAGCATTTCAGTATCAATAAATATATTTGGAAAAGGTTACTTGCATAAATTATAAACCATTCTATAAAATGGAATATATTAAAGAGATTTAACATTCCAAAATAGAGCTATACATTATAAGAGAGAAAGAGTACAAGGAAAAACTATTTCCCAAACATAAAAGGAAGACTAAACTACTCAAAAAGTAAGACAACAACTCTTTATATGATATTTGGGTCAATATACCATAATTATTATAGTGACATAGACTTTTAATACATAGATAGTACATCTAATTAGTTGAATATTCATTACAAAACATTTTGATCCATCCCAGAATCGTATAAGTCTTATGCCTTCGCAAACTTGGTCTCATAAAAAAATTGTTCATAAATGATATGTATCATCTCAAACTAAGTTCTTTATATCTATCACCCTTCTTAGAAACATAATTTATGAAACATTTCTTCACTACCTTGGGAAAGGAAAAATAATAAAGGGTGAGCTCAAATTCTTAATAAGGGTAAATAAGGGAGATATCAGTGATCACATAAGAATAAAATGAGCCTAAGGGTGTAAAAACTGAGTTTAACATTTTAAATCTACAACCATCAAATAATCATGAGTCATTGAATATATATTAGAAGTTAATAAGACATGAATCATAAAAGAATCAATGAAAATAATCCATTAAAGAGCATAAAATTGACATAAGAAATGAAAATATGCTATGGACATATAACTTTTTGAATATGTTTAAATAGAAATAGGTTCACTCATTATGTTAAGGACATGAAATATGTATCACACATAAATTTATATACATGAAACTAGGTCCACATAAGATTTTATAGACATGAAAACCAATTATATTCATAAACTGAAGGACATTAAATCATAGAATTCATCTAATTATAGATATGAAAAAATAAAATATTATATCTTATAAAAGGTAATGAATTTCTTAAACATTTCATCAAAGTATAACCCACATAAAAGGAAAATGATCTTATCTACATATTTTCATCATAAATATTAACCATTAAGAAAAATAATAAGGAAGTTGTCCTTGAATCATATACCTTGTAAATTTTAAGTATCATAAAAGTATGTCATTTTATATTTATAAATTATTTTTAAAATTAACTTGGAATAATTTTTGATGTAAATAACATCACTATTCTAAAAAACATCTCTTTTTAAAATATTCTCAATTATAAATGAAAACATTTTATTTTAAAATAAAGTCTTAAAGTTATAAAGGAGTATTCAAAGCATATATAATTCTTTATAGTGTGATATAATCTTATTTCATAAAGGTTAAAAAAATTCATTTCGTATTATTTTTTTTCAGAAAATCCAAAAACTACCTTACTTGGAAAATGATAAAAAAATTCCATTCTAACCATTTTTTAAAAAGTAAAAATTTGTAAAAAAAATGATAAAATTTATTCGATAATAGTAAAAAAAAAAATTTAATATTTTTTTAGAAAAAATGTTCATTGAAGATAAATATTCCTTAGCTGATACATAAAAATAAAAAATCTTGAAAAATTATAAGATTGGAAAATAAACCCTTACAACTTTGGAAAATTTTGAAAAATAATCCCCATGAATGAAATAAAGTTGTATGGATATATATATATCATTATTTTTATGATATGAATCATAAAATACATTCATTAGTAGTATATATTCCACACAAATGAAACTTGTAGTTTATAAGGCATATATCCCTCAGAAATAAAAGTAAGACGAAAATATCTACCATTAGGAAAAACATGATTTGTACATGTTGGAACCTCCTATATAAGAAATATAGACATATTATTCATCTATTAAATAAATAAAATCATATATACCATGTAATATTGAATTTAGTGATATAATGTTTACAATTTTTATAAATTCTTTATTAAAATAACTCTTTTTGATGATATCTACATTGTTTATCGCATATATTTTTGTTTGGAATTTTTGGTCCCTATAGACTATATATGGTTATATAATATACAAAATTTAAGTAATCATGAAAATATCATATATATTGATTATATATATAATTATATAAACCCATAATATTTATAGATAGAAAATGAATTACACCATTCATGGAGATGGCAGGTCGTATTTACGCATGAAAGTTGTTTTCATTTTTCGACAGATGGAAAAAAAGATAAATAATAATAATTATTTAAAAAATTACTTTTATAAAAAAATATATATTCATAAAAACTATACTTATTACAATACATGTTAAATAGAAATGAAAAATGAATCTCATCATTTTGTGGTCGTGGTAGTCTGCACGTATCAATGATCAAAGTTATCGTTTTCCAATGTTTTGGACGGTAAAAAGTTAGATATGATATTATAATTTAACAAGTATAATAATTTTATAAATATAATATATAAAAATTAAACCCATCATAATAAGCATCTATAAAATGTTTCCATTAAAAAATTATTCGTATTATTACGTGGAGACGGTAAGTTGTACGTACGAATAAGTTATACTTTCACTTATTTATTAATGGGAAAGAGGGTGTATAGTAATGTTTTTATTAATAATACTAGTATTATATCGGATTTTATATAATTAAGTCATTATTGTGTTATAATTATCATATATTTATTAGAGGAAATGAATTTTAAAAATAGAAAGAGATTAGTTTTGGCGATTACCTCTTCTTGGAAACAAATCCTTTAGATCTCCTCAAAAAGAATCTACAGTTGGTCTTTTAGAAAGAACAGAACCTCTAAAATGTGACAGAGTAAGTTTATAAGATAATTTTAATGTCGTTTTTCAAGATATAAGGCTAAATGCGGTGTAATTAATTGAGGGAGGATGTTCCCTTTTATGATTGAGTTGAGGGGCACATTTGGAATTTCATGAAAGAATTAAATATAAAAAGATTATTCTAGATCCAAATGCTTCCAAATGGATAATAAATTCAAATTTTATGAAATTTTAGACCATATAGTATCCTATCTTTCCTTATTTAATTTTTTATGATTTTTAAAAAAAATTATTAAAAAATTATTTTCATAAAATATCATTATTGTCGAATTTACACTATTCATTACTTTGATTTTAATAACATCATCAAAACACATATAATTGAAAAATATATAGTAAACCATCCCATATAAATCATGTTTATATTTAAATTTTTTTATTTCCAAAATTATCTAAAATTAGAATACTTTTAATATTTTTAATATCATTTATTTGATTTTCCATTAATTTATTAATTATAGTGTCAGCATTGTGTAATCATTTAATATAATTATTTACTCAATAAAAATTAAAAATCAATAGTCATTATGAATATAAATCTTTTATATTTGCAAATAATATTTATATTTGAAAATATCATTTTGTTAACCCCATATTAAAAATAATATAGTTATTAAAAATAATTGAGTGACATGCTTGACTTTTCTTGAAATAAAATACTATAAAGGTCATAATATTATAACAATATCCAGAAAAGGTAGATAACATAACATTGGATGGTTAGGAACAATAATAACACATTAAATAATATTTATTAATGTTTTTGGGTCAATTAATAGTCCCTGTCATTTTACTTTTAACTTAAATTACATGATTTACCCTTACTATAGTAATAATATTACTATAGTTTCTATTCATACTGATCAAAAATAAAAGGGTAAAATTTGAAAATAATTTAACCACTAATTAAAAATATGGAATCCATTTTTTAATATTCAACTCAATTAAGTTCCATATTTTAATTTATAATTAATCCCGCAATAATGCAACGAAAAATAGTTATCTTGAAAAATTTGTTTTTAATTCCAAAAAATACTTATAGCAAAATAAGGTATAAGGATAATTAAAATGTAACTAATTATATTATTTCTATATAAATAAAAAATAATTAACTTTGAGATAAAATTCAAATCATAATGATACTTTTTAATTCCCTTTTATGGGATGAAATTAACTATGGAATGTAATAGTCCATGATATTACATACTTTATATCATTTAATATTCTTGTATTGTCACATTATAATTGAATAAGTTATTGTTATTTTGATTCATATCTTGTATGATTTATTTTTGGAAAAGTTTTTATTTATTATAATGAATAAAACATGTTACTTAATTTAATAAAATATATAAATAAATATGAGATATTACATTCACTCCTTAAAAACAGACATCCTTGCAATTTTAATTATCACAAAATAATAAAAATAGTTATGGTTAACTATAATATAGATATGAAATAAGTTATAGTTTTTTTAAGATAAGTCAACCTCGCTATCTTGGGTAAGATTATGAATCTCATATTTTCCTTTATAATATGAATATATTGATATTTTCATTAGTCATATACATTAATTCTAAATATACATCCTTAATTGGAAATTTCACATAAGAGTTTCTAATTATACACCATTTATAGCATCATTTTCATGAACCTATTTACAACTAAAAACTAAAAATAATATTATTATATAGAATCTAGATAATAACCTATAAAATAAAAATAAAACCATCTTATGAATATGTAATATCTATCCTAAGATGTCTTATCCTACGAAACCATTATATTAACCTATCAAACTTTCAGTTCAACTATGACACAATTTGATCAACCCATTTCCCTTTATGTTTAACCAATAATTCTATAAGTTTAATCCACTTGATAACAATAAACTATTCAACAAAATAACTAAAACTAACTTTGATACCAGTTAATTGGACCGAATAATAAAACGAATACATATTAAATCATTTTATATGAATATTCTATACATATCACAATAATTTATACCTCAAAACAAATCTATCTAGTTTTTTGGAGAATATATACATAAGGAACTTATTTTTAAACACTTTGAAATTTTATCTATATTCACACCACACTAAACCCCCTTCTAGAAATATCATATGTTGTACTCTTTTTTATTACATGAGTAATGGAAATATAAGAAATGAGTTTTCCCATATACCTAGTAATTGGTGTGCATATGATCTATCAATTTAAGATCATAGGTGGGTATAAGATTAACATGTGGGTATGAGAACAGAATAAAATTATATGAGCCTAAAATAATGAAATAACTCCCAATAAAACTTCTATAAAAAAGAATGGTTAATGGTATGTTATTTTTGTAATAACATAATAAATGAGTAATAAAAGTGCTGAATCATTTTGATCAAACTTTTTGAATTGTATTTGTTGTGAATAAGAGAATTTATTCAAGGAAATAAATAAATAAATAAATAACCTAAATTGAAGAACAATCTTGGATGTTGAATCAAGAATCTAATTTTGTTTACATATGTTTCAATTTTGAAGTATAGATAATGCCACAGGTAGTATTCCACATAATTGAACATAATAAAAAAAGGATTATACAATAGAATATTGTATATGTCATGGAGATAATAAATTTAGTATTATGATTTAAACTAGTCTATAGAAGTTTAATACTGAAGTGTGAATAACCATGCCACATGAGAGGCTTGATTAAGGATCTCCACACCATAGTGGATGAAGAAATGAGGTGCTACACAATAGGGGGATACTACTCTATAGTATAGGTTTTTGTTGAATTTTTTTCACTAGAACTTTGAGGACCTCATCACCACAAAATATAAGATACACACTTGAAGATAAAATAACGATTTTCTAAAACATAGTGTAAATTTCCAAATCCTAAATCCCAGTCGACCAGTGTTTGTTGATACTAGAAATATGACTAACTCCACACCATAACATATTGGCCACATCACAAAGGCCTATGGAAGTTAATAATAAACCATTAAAAAATGGATTTGTATGCTGAGTGACAATCATCACACCAAAATTAAACTACTCACACCAAAAAATATCTATACATGTCGTAGAAGAGTATTTTAAAGAATTTTCTAATAAGTATAAATAACCATGTTTTCTTAGAATCATTTGAGGGATTTTTTTATTCAATTCATTTATTACGTCTATTTATAAATGGAAAGTGAATATATATATATAAGGATGAACCTAGGGATATTAATTATGTGCTTTAAAGAAGTTATTTATTTTAATTTGAAATTCAAATTCAAATTTAACTAGGAATAAGTTTTTAAAATCATTAGTAAATATTTAAAAAAATGTTTAATATAGTGAGAAGATTAAAACCTTGGAAGAACACAAGTTATATAAGAATAACGTGTGATAAGTGAGGAAAGAGTCTAAATCCAAGAGATAATTCAACAAAGCAGAAGATATATTTCTGAAGTATTCAAAATATTGAGTATATATATCATTCATAATATAGATGACATTTCAATACCAGTAAGTTTAAAATCATTATGAACAGTTATAGATCATGAAGGTGTACACATGCAGTGTTTTATTATCCATTTTCTCATGGAGGAAGATTATATAACTAATTGGTGTAAGTGAAACCTAGGAGAAGAATAAAATCTTTCTTTATTAGGTATTCTTTATTATAGTGAGTTGTATCTTTCAGTGGATTCTGGTATTGTGGGAATATAGTGGATTCTATACTGCAAATAATTTATTGGCAATATTGGAGAATCCATGTTGGGGGTAAGCAACATGGAAAGGAGTATGATTTGGATATAATCATTTTAAAATTATTTGTTCACAACTTTCATTTTACTTTTTATAAAAGGATATTTTGTGAGTCTATTTTGAGTTGATCATGAATTTTAATACGTTCTAGAGGTTGGATTAAGGATAATTTTTAAAATTAGTTTAAAATAGATTCAACCCCAACCATTGGTACCAAAAAATAACCTTTTAAATTTCAATTAGTGTAAAAGAGATGATCCCTCAAATATCCATAGAGCTGGGAGAATCACAATTATGTGAATAATTGAGGAGTTACTATATTTGATAGAAAAAATAATTATATATTGGGGAATATGATTCTTTCTTACCATTGTTCACTTGGATGTGAGGAAGGTGATACTAATATATTTAGTCTTAACTCTATTTAAAATCATCCTTGTATAACCCATAATGAAAAAGAATTATATATATGGATGGAAAAGGAAAAAACATATTTTGATATATTTTTTAAAGAAGGTTTTCACTATGATGATTGGTATTTCAACAATAAAGGATAAATGGGATAAATATAGGAGAAACAATAAGGTATATTTCAAAATAATGGAATCCAAGCTCAAAATTTATAGGATTAGATTCGAGGACACTATGATAGATAAAGGTGAATATTTTGGGAACTATTTATCATGATAAAATTAAATAGTCATAAATATAAATGGATTTGGTATGAAATATAAATACTCAAATATTGTGAAGAATAATATGATGATACCTAAGAATTTGTTTCATCCTAGATATCAACATTGGAAGATTGAGATAATATTTTATTAGATGAGTGCCACAATATTCTTATCACATATCAAATGAGAAAGGAACCATATATTAAAAATCAATAGAAAATATAAATTATCGTTTTATCAATGATAAAAGGAAAGAGTAAATATATTAATGACAAAAAAAATTAAAAAGTATATGAATATCACAATCAGATTTTCTATCCTCTTATCAAAGATATTCTTGCATGAAAAATGGAGGGGAAGATATGAGAATTTTGTTAGATGTTTTAGTTTCAATGATGTTGGTTGCATTGAAATTTTTCCCAAATAATTATGTTGATGAATTTAAATCCTATGAGGAAGAATAAATCCCTACAAATAATAAAAAGGATATGAAAAGGGTCAAATATAGCACCAAAATATGAAGCTTTTTAAGTAAGGACGAATCCTTATCACATAATTCAGATAATGAAGTTACTCTTATTGATAATATCGAGAATGGATAAAATTATTATTATAGTGAATATGATGGATAAAAGTGACCAAAACATGTGTGGGAACATAATGGTATGTTGTAAAATTGTCTTGATAAGATATCTCAATGAAAAAGTACATGAAAAAGTTTGATAATGAGAACAAGTAAATGGTTACTCGAACATGTTAAGGATGGATGATCAAGAGAAGATAATATGTGATCTCAAATAGAAATTAACTACAAAAGAAGAAGGACTATTTGAGACACAATCCATCTATGTTTAATATAAAAAATATTTGAACAAGTCTAGAGAAGATTTTAGAAATTTTAGTTAGATTAGGGGAGTATATTCTAAAGACAGTGAAAAGATTGGATCAAAGGAACAAATAAATCATACACCTCTTCAACATAAAAATGCACTTTTATTACTAATGGTGTAGGTGATCAATGTAAATACAAGAATGATGAGATGAAAACAACCACAAATGATAAAGAAAGGTATGTTACGAGAAATTAAAAACCCTTATGAAAAAGAAATGTAAAGAAGGAAAACATGAACACCATTACAAAAAACTATGTAATCATTCTAGGAAATATAAATTCAAGGTATATTCTTGGTGTTATAGAAGGTATTAACACGACACCTAGTCATGATGGTTCAACATGTATTTACCTAAGAAGTTGAAAGAATAAAGTGGAATTTTTTTTAGAATAGGGCGATGAAAAAAATGTTTCGATTAAAGAATATGAGATAGTTTTTTAGAATATATACACAAGATATAAGTTGAAGAAGATTGAAAGGTGTGAGAAAAGTGAACCTGTTTTAAAGGAAAATTAGTCACATGGAAGAGATGTTTTCTTCAAGAAGAATTATTTACATTAGAAAGACAATGATATTCAAAGGAAATAATGGCCTAGGTTTTGAGGAACCTCTCATCCTAAGATTTTCCATTAAGGAATTATTTGGTCCCTCTATATTCCCTCAATCACTTGTATATTTAATAAAAACATGTAGGGAATTGAAGGAGATTCCTAAAACTGTCACTTATGGATCAAAAATTGGATATATATTTCTTATAGTTCTTATTTAAAGACCCTAGAATTTCAAGGAAATTTTTTTCTTAAATAGATCAGAATTTTTCGAGTCTGTGGCTTCTGACGATACTTGATTCTGAGGCCCGGTGTTCCCGGAATCAATTTCTGAAGTTTAGCTCGGGTATGTTCAGTGAATGAACGAGCGGGTTTCTCTATCTTTTGAACCGGTGCTCGGAATTGTAATCTGAGGGCACCGATGAACTCACAGCGCTGGAAATTGCTTAAGGGGACATTTACCGCAGTTGTGTTTTATGCGGGTTGTAAATTAAAATTTGGGGTTTAGTTAAGAAGTTAAATAAAATTATTGGGACAATTTTATGTCTTTGGAATTTTATCCCTCCCACCGGAAGTTATTGGTGGGGCCTACAACCAACCAACTTCCCATGTGTGGATATTAAAGAGGTGGGGCCCACATGAGCCCCAACCTTTCACCTACCCCTAAACTCCCTTAAACTCCCTTCAATAAATTGGAAACCCCCTTAATTAATGAGGCTCTTCCTTTCCCTCTCTCTCCCTCTTTATTTTTTCCAACATACCTTAATTAATGAAATGAACCTCTTCATTTAATTAATTAAGTGTTTTGAAATTTTGTATTGGATGTGTTAATAAAATATTATCCAAGACTAATATTTTATTTTGGGAGAGCATTGTTGTGTTGGAAAAACATTGGGAGAGAGATCTTGAGAAAAGAGAGAGAAGTATTCATCTCCTCAACAAAGAGCAGTTTTCTTCTCCGACGAAGAACAGCCACCTTCAACGAAGAACGACTCGACGAAGAACGCTCAACATTTCTCCAATCCTCTACTTCCTATGCATCAAGGGAGGAAATACAACCGCGGGGAACTCACCAACGACGACGATCCTTTCCCGGCGTTGACGGAGCGACATCGCTTTTCGCGTCTATGACGAACGAGCCATATTCGAGGTAGGGAGATTATATACAATTTTAGTTGATTAAAATTGTACTTGTTCCTCATTGTTTTCTATGAAACGAATTTGGCGATGTGTTACCGCCTAACGCGAAGGGCATGACCCGAACGAACACGACCCGATGACCCTCCATTGGAACTTGATCTTTTTGGAATCAGCGATTGGAGGTAGAACGTGGAAGAGGCCGGCAACGCGAGGGATGTCGTCGCACATGAAAAGAAAAGCTGCAGCCATGTGGGCCATGGATGAGTAAGCATGGATCTGTCGCGTTGTGACGAGAACGCGGAGCTGCGGCCAGGGCAGGCCGCGGCGGAGGAAGCATGCGCCATCGTGCCCGCTGTGTGGAAGAAACCGTGGCCTAATTTGCGGGTCACTTCGGCAGGAGAACCGGCCGGCCCGTCGGCGGGCCGGGCAGAGGAGATCCACGGCGCCAGGAGGGTGCCGCGCTGGACGAACCGCGGCCCACCGAGGGCGACGCCGCTTGTTCGGGCAGCAACCCCCCCCACCTCCGGCGGACTGCTCGGCCTTAGGGCTGAGCCAGCGCTCGGCCGGGCCGCACCGGGCCATGCATTTCATCGAGCCGGTCCAACCCTCATGTTGGGTCGAACCCGCCAAAATAAGATTGAACCGACCTACCAGCCCACCGGGCTAAACGGACTGGGCCCGTTTCCACTTAATAGGTGAATAACTTATAGACCGCACGTCCGATCAACGCGCCCTCAGTGGATCTATGACCCTTGCGACGAGGCGGTCCTTTTGTGATACTCTAAGTGAGTTTTGGATGACTTGGATAACGTCCAAGTTAGGAACGAGCATATTTCTAACTGGGCCCCTGGAACGAAAAAGCCAAAATCTCTCAGACCGGGCGTCCGATTGACGCGTCATCTACCGCGATGAGTTCCTTTTAACAAGAGGAACATCTAGATACATCAACTCTAGACTTCGTGACAATTGATGTATCGACCCCCTTTACTCAAGGAGCGGACCCTCCCAGAATCGAGCATGCTGTGTGCGGGAACCCTAGAGCTGGCCACGATAGCAACGACTACTGTGCTGGGATCCTCCGTGGGTTCGACGATGGTGACGACTGTACTTGGATCCTACATGGGTTCGGTAGTGAGGATGACTGTACATGGATCCTCTGTGGGTTCTATAGCGATGGCTTCTACACTTGGATCCTACGTGGGTTCGACAGCAATGGTTACCGTACTTGGATCCTACATGGGTTCAACAACGACGACTTTTATACTTGTATCCTACGTGGGTTCGACAGAAGAGATAATTCAGAGGCTACATCTAATCCTCTCCACCCCACTTCGTGAGTAGTATACCTATGTGAGCTGAGTCTTGACTTAAAATCATTATCATTGATGTGATTGACTTCTTTCCTGTGTGGACAGGGTTGTGCTTGAGATCGGGAGTTGGAGCCGAACTGAGATTGATGACATTGGTATATGTATGGGCATATACCAAAGTATAGTTGGTTGATACTTCATGTTTGTATCTTTCCTTTGTGTTTTATTCTTTATGGATTCTGAGAAACCTTCTGGGGTCTCGATGTCCCTACTGAGTATCGTTATACTCACCCCTGCATGGGCAATGCCCACACTACGTTGTGTTGGTTACAGACGACAGACATCACTGATCATGGTTGGGGCTTGTGGAGCTGGATGGTATCCGGAGGTGGACCACCTGGCGGGACATACACGGAGAAGACGGACGGACTCGAGGTACCAACGAGACAATATGTATCCACTTTTTAGGTGGAATTCTCAGAGGACGAATCAGTGTTTGCTTCTTTACATTACAGCTATTGTACTTTTTTTCTCAGTTGTACTGTACTTTTAGTTGGGTTTTTATACTGGCCCATTTACTTTCCAGCACTTACTTTTGTACTCAGTTTTACTTAGTGCCTACTTCACTTGCGTTATCTGTTGTGTTTATTTACATTTATAAAGGCAATGCCTTCCCTTTTACTGGGAATTCCACCGTTGGTGCTAGTCTCCAGCCTCTGGCCTATGGAAGGTGGGATTCGGGTAGTCGTAGCACGGGCCCCGAGGATGGGTCGTGAAAAATTGGTATCAGAGGAGTCATTTCTACCGCAGAACTCGGGACTCTGATAATTTCATCTCTGTGAAGCAATAGTGTTAAGAGTATTGATTGTGGTTTTCAGTCCTGGTAGTCTAGTGTAGGTGTGGCGGTCGACGTATCCATACACCAGAACCCTGACTTCTGATTTCTGACTCAGTGCACGAAAACATTGATTGCATGTGTCTTTCAAAATATTTCTTTGTGATTACTTTGTTTCAGATCACCAGGTATACGGTTTGACCATGGGACACCTGTTTCTTTTCAGGATGGCCCCATGAAGGTAGCCAGCTAGAGTTCCTAGTTACGTACGAGATGGTAGTCCACCTTGCGATGATGCCTCGGTGTAGGGCCCCATTATAGTAGAAGCACCAGCGGTACCACTAACCATCGGGCCACCGATACCACCAGCCCCAGTAGCAGAGAGTGCACACCGCCTGAGTGTGTTGCACGAGTTTCAGCGACAGAGGCCGCGTAGGTTCCACAGAGAGAAGGACCCTCATGTAGCCAAGGATTGGCTGGAGGCTATCATCAGAGTCATCAGATTGGTAGGGACATCGACAGACCTTTTGGTGATCCTTGCCGCAATCTCTTGCACGCAACAGCAGGTAGATGGTAGAGCCTGATGCTTCAGGTGCACGACGAGGCATCTATACTTTGGAAAAACTTCGAGAGTCTCTTCCTCCTGGAGTTTGTTCCAGCCACCCTCCGTGCAGTGCACATCCAGGAGTAACTTCATCTGCGGTAGAGCAGTACGATAGTAGCTCAGTACTCAGTGAGATTTACCAACCTCTCGCGCTACTCCACAGACATGGTACGAGACCCATTCTTCCGGGCCCGGACCTTTGAGCAGGGATTGAGGCATGAGATCAGGGCCTCAATGATCTCCCTCTGCATTTCGACGCAGGAAGGTGTGATGGAGCGAGCCCTTCTTGTGGAGAGATTTCTTGCTGAGCCGACACCAGCAGCGAGACCCACCGTAGGGCGACACGTACTAGAGTCTTCTGTAGCCGGTAGTAGACATACGTCACAAAGGTCCAACCAAATGAGGCCATCAGGTGGGTGACCTCAGGATACTGGTTCGGATGTGCGGGGCACACGAAGTAGAGCCATCCATATGAGGGGCAGGCAGTGCTATGCATGAGGCGGGCAGAGCCACATGGCTCATGACTTCCCGACCCGCCATACAGACGAGCATCAGGTAGTTTAGGGACCTCCCAGGAAAAGGCATAGGTGCGACCATGGCGGTCCGCAGGGAGCAGGAGGACGAGGCAGAGGAGCTGGCCGAGCAACAGATGGTGGATGATGCTTTGAGGCTCTACCACCACCACTACCAAGAGGACCACCCCGACCATAGGGAGCTGGAAAACAGGGGTAGGCTCAGCTCCAGGAAGTCGAGGCCTATGACCACAGCGCACCTGAGATGATTCTAGGTACAATCTATTTCTACTCCACCATTGATTCACTTCTTATAGACTCAAGAGCGAGTCATTATTTTATTTCCGCTACCCTTGTTCGGAGCTCGATGATTTCGACGGAGCCGTTGGCTCGATCCTTACGGCTAGAGACTCTTACGAGAGAAGACTCGACGATAAAACACTGGTGCTAGCAGTGTGGGATTACTCTAGGAGGCGAGAGCTTTGGCTGGGATCTTCTTGTAGCAGCGTTGAGGCCTTACGATGTCATCCTGGGTATGGACTAGTTATCTACAGTCCATGCCCAGATCGATTGTATTAGGCGCAAAGTGTGGTGTGTCCGCACATATGGGAGCAGGTTCACCTTCACTGGTGAGAAGGGAGCCTTGGCAGTGTAGGATGGACTTAAGAAGAGGAGAGGGAAGTCAATCACACATCAGTTGGATAGTCTCATCCTAGGAGCGGTTGATGTGCGGAGTCCGAGTTTTCCTATTGTGGTGGATCAGTATGCGGATGTTTTTTCTGACGATGTTCTAGGATTACCTCCTCGCAAAGAGGTAGACTTCTACATAGAACTATTCCCCGGGACATTACTGATATCTACTCTAGCATATCTCATGGCTCCCGCTAAGCTTCGTGAGATGCGGGTACAGCTGGAGGACTTGCGGCGAAAGGGATTCATCTGACCCAGTGTTTCACCCTGGTCTTCTCTGATTATATTTTCCATGAAGACGGATGGGATCTTACGACTATGTGTAGACTACCGTCGCCTGAATTAGGTGACCGTAAAGAACAAGTACCCACTATTGAGGATTGATGACCTTTTTGACCATCTCAAGGGAGCACGATGGTTCTTGAAGATATAGCTCAGGTCAGGCTATCACCAGCTCATAGTTTGAGAGGAGGATGTGCAGAAGACGTCCTTCAGGTGTCGGTACGGCCATTATGAATTCTTGGTTATGCCCTTCGGCGTGACCAACGCTCTAGCAGTGTTCATAGACCTATACCCCGGACCAGCACTGATATATACTCCTGCATATTGGATGGCTCCCGCTGAGCTTCATGAGTTGTGGGTATAGCTGGAGGACTTGCAGGGAAAGGGATCCATCTGACCCAGTGTTTCACCCCGGGCTCCTCTGATTTTATTCGCCAAGAAGGCGGATGGGATCTTACTACTATGTGTCGACTACCGTCACCTTAATTAGGTGACTGTAAAGAACATGTACACACTCCCGAGGATTGACGACCTCTTTGATCATCTCAAGGGAGCACGATGGTTCTCGAAGATAGATCTCAGGTCATGCTATCACCAGCTCAGAGTTCGAGTGGAGGATGTGAAGAAGACGGCCATCAGGTGTCAGTACGGCCATTATGATTTCTTAGTTATGCTCTTCGGCATGGCCAATGCCCTAGTAGTGTTCATGAGTCTCATGAACAGGATATTCTAGCCTTACCTCGATCAGTTTGTCGTAGTCTTCATCGATGACATATTGATTTACTCGACTACTGAAGAGGAACACGCCTACCACTTGAGGGTTTTACTAGACACACTCTGAGGGCACCAACTTTATGGTAAGCTCTTGAAGTGCCAGTTTTGAATTCGAGAGGTTCACTTCTTAGGGAACATCATCTCAGAGGAAGGCTTTGTAGTGGATCCTGCGAAGATCGAGGCAGTACTTGTTTGGGAGCCACCCAGGAGGATGATAGAGGTGCGGAGTTTTCTGGGACTGGCTGGGTATTATCAGAGATTTTTACGAGGCTTCTCCAGAGTTGCAGCATCGCTTTCAGCTTTGACAAATAAGGGGAAACCCTTCATATGGTTAGATAGATTTCAGCAGAGATTTCAAGAGCTGAGACATAGATTGACCAATGCGCCCATCCTGAGGCTACCAGAGGAGGGTATAGGGTACGTAGTTTACTATGACGCATCAGGGACCGGACTCAGGTGTGTCCTGATGCAAGAGCAGGTAGTGATCATCTATGGTTCATGGTAGTTGAGACATTATGAGTATAACTACGCTACCCATGACCTGGAGTTAGCAGCAGTGGTCATCGCCCTGAAGATGTGGTGACACTTTCTGATGGGTGAGCGATTTATAGTCTAATCTGACCACTAGAGTCTCAGGTACATTTTCTCATAGAAGGACCTGAACCTGAGATAGCGGCGATGGCACGAGTTACTCTAGTACTATGACTTTGAGATAGTTTATACTCCTTAAAAAGGGAACGTAGAAGTTGATGCCCTCAGCAGGAGATCGGGCATACAGCTGCTAGGGGAGGTGACAGAGCAGCTAGCTGCGTTGCAGATTTCCTTTGTGGATAGAGATGGGGTAGCCTTTCTATAGTCTCTCACAGTCACTCCTTCACTAATTCAATGGGTCAGAGAGGAACAGCGTGGGGACGTTGACTGTGAGATGTGAAGTGTTCAGGTTTCCACAGGGCAGGCACCTGATTGATTTTATGAAGTAGGATAGCACATTATCCTCTTTAGGGGGCGTATAATGGTACCAGTTGCAGTGTAGAAGGAAGTTATTAGGGAGTTTTAAACTTCCCCTCTAGTGGTACATCCAGGAGTGGTGAAGATGTACCAGGACCTCAGAAGACAACACGGGTGGCCGGGTATGAAGAAGGTTGTAGCATAGTTCGTTTCATGATGCCTCACTTGCCAGCAAGTGAAGGCGGAGCACCAGGTACTAGTAGGCTTGGTAAATCCCTTAGAGGTTCCGGAGTGGAAGTGGGATGGGATATCCATGGATTTTGTGATGGGTATTTCATGTACTTCTAGAGGACACGACTCCATCTAGGTGATCGTATACTGACTCACCAATTCATCCCACTTCCTACCGATCATAGAGTAGGGCTCAATAGAGAGCTTGGGATGCCTCAACCTTTAGGAGATGATACGGCTACGTGGTGTGCCATCTTCTATCATCTCTGATTGAGATGTTTGCTTTATTCTCAGCTTTGGAAGGGGTTGCAGGATGCATTTGGGATGCAGCTACACCTAAGCACCGCCTTTAATCCTCAGACGAATGGCCAGATGGAGAGGACCATTCATACTCTCAAGGACATGCTCCGTGCACGTGTCCTTGACTTTGGTCATAGCTAGGAGGATCACCTTCCCTTGGTGATGTTTGCTTACAACAACAACTACCACTCCACCATCGGGATGACACCTTACGAGGCATTGTATGGCCGACCATGAAGATCACCTCTGTACTGGACTCACCCAGGGGAGTGAGCACTTGTAGGACCAGAGATGGTCCAGGCTATGACGGAGAAGGTGCAGATCATCCAGGAGCGGATGAGGACTGCACAGAGTAGACAGAAGTCCTATGATGATAGGAGACAGAGACCACTGGAGTTCGAGGATGGAGACCATGTTTTCTTATAGGTCTCACCTCAATGTGGATTACGGAGATTTAGCCGGGTCGGAAAGTTATCTCCGAGATTCATCAGACCATTCCAGGTCCTCAACAGGGTAGGTGAGGTGGCTTACTGCCTGGCCTTTCCACCTCAATTGCATCGGGTGCATGATGTCTTCCACGTATCTCAGCCGAGGAGACATGTGCACGACCCCACCCATATCATCGATCACGGGGAGCTGGACATCGATGACGGGGCGATTTTCAAGGAGGTCCTGGTGGAGATCGAGGATCGACAGGAGCAAGTCCAACATGGATGGTCGATTCCTCTGGTGTGCATTCATTGGCAGAACGGGAACCTCCAGGAGAGTACATGGGAGTAGGAGGCTCAGATATGTGTTCAGTACCCTCATTTGTTTCCTTAGTTAATGTTATAGTTTTATGGGGACGTAAATCCCTAAGGTGGGAGTAATGTAGAGACCCATAAATTTCGAAGAATTTTTTTTTTAAATAATTTGTAATTTTACGAGTCTGTGGCATCTGAAGGAACTTGATTTCGAGGCCCGGTGTTCCCGGAATAAATTTCCGAAGTATAGCTCGGGTACGTTCAGTGAACGACCGAGCGGGTTTTTCTATCTTTTGAACGAGTGCTCGGAATTGAAATCTGATGGCACCGATGAACCCGCAGCACCGGTAATTGATTAAGGGGACCTTTACCGCAGTTGCGTTTTATGCGGGATGAAAATTAAAATTTGGGGTCTAGTTAAGAACATAAATAAAATTGTTGGGACAATTTTATGTCTTTGGAAGCTAATCCCTCCCATGGGAAGTTAATGGTGGGGCCCACAACCACCCAACTTCCCATGTGTGGATATTTGAGATGTGGGTCCCACACGAGCCCCAACCTTTCACCTCCCCCTAAACTCCCTTAATCTCCCTTCAATAAATTGGAGACCCCCTTAATTAATGAGACTCTTCCTCTCCCTCTCTCTCCCTCTTCATTTTTTCCAACATTCCTTAATTAATGAAATGAACCTCTTAATTTAATTAATTAAGTGTTTTGAAATTTTGAATTGGATGTGTTAATAAAATATAAGCCAAGCCTAATATTTTATTTTGGGAGAGCTTTGTTGTGTTGGAAAAACTTTGGGAAAGAGCTCTTGAGAAAAGAGAGATAAGTATTCATCTCATCAACGAAGAATGATTTTCTTCTACGACGAATAACATCCACCATCAACGAAGAAAGACTCGGTGAAGAACGCTCCATATTTCTTGAATATTCTACTTCTTTAGTATCAAGGGAGGAAATACAACCACGGGGAACTCCCCAACGATGACGGTTCTTTCCCGGCATTGAAGGAGTGACATCGCTTTCCACATCTATGACGAACAAACCATATTCAAGGAAAAGGGATTATATACAATTTTAGTGGATTAAAATTGTACTTGTTCCTCGTTGTTTTCTCTGAAACGAATTTGGCCATGTGTTACCGCCTAACGCAGAGGGCGTGGGACGAACAAACATAGCTTGACGATCCTCCGCTGGAACTTGATCTTTTTGGAATCAGCGACCGGAGGGAGAATGTAGAAGAGGTTGGCGGAGCAATGGCCGTCGTCTCACACGCAAAGAAAATCCGCGGCCAAGCGGGATGCGGCGGAGGAAGCCGGTACCATCCCGCCGGCTGTGCGAAAAGATCTGCGGCCCGCTTTACGGGCCGCTTCGGCAGGAGAATTGGAAGGCTCATCGGCCGGCCCGGCGGAGGAGAGCCAGGGCACCAGGTGGGCGCCACACCAGACGAACCACGACCCACCCCTATGGGCTACTTGCGCCATGAAGGTCAGCCGACATCAGTCGGCCTATTAGGGAGGGTGGCGGAGCTAGGTGCTGCCGTTTTGGGAACCCCCCCGCCCCCCTCAAACCGCTCGGCCTTTAGGCCGAGCTAGCCTGGCCGCACCCCACCGGGCTGGGTCACGCTTTTCATCAGGCCGGTCCGACCCTCCTACCAGGTCATACCCACCAAAACAGAATTGACCCAACCTGCCAGTCCACCAAGCTTAACGGGTCAGGCCCGTTTCTACATAAAGTTGAATAACATAAAAACCGTGCGTCTGATCGACACACCATCTGCAGCAATAGAAACCCTACGACGAGGTGGTCCTTTTTTGATTCTCTAAATGAGTTTTGGATTACTTGTATAATTTCCATGTTATAAATGAGCATATTTATAACTGGGCCACTAGAACGAAAAAGCCAATATCTCTCAGATCGGGCATCTGATTGACGCGTCGTCTGTCATGTTGAGTTCCTTTTGTTGAGGCAAAACATCAGGATACATAAACTCTGGACTTCGTGACATTTTATGTATTGACCCCTTTTACTCGAGGAGCAGACCCTCTCAGAATCAATCACGCTGTGTTCCAAAACCCTTGAGCTGGCTGCGACTGCAACGACTACCGTGCTGGGATCCTCTGTGGGTTCGACGAAGATGAAGACCGTGCTTGGATCCTACGTTGGTTCGGAAGTGAGGAAGACTATACTTGGATCCTCCGTGGGTTCAACAGTGATGACGTCTATAATTGGATCCTACGTGGGGTCAGCAGCAATGGGTACTGTACTTTGATCCTACGTGGGTTTGGCAGCGACGATTTCTGTACTTGGATCCTAAGTGGGTTCAGAAGAGGAGATGATTTACAGGCTACATCTAATCATCTCCACCCCTCTTCTTGAGTATTATACTTGTGTGAGCTAAGTCTTGACTTTCAATCATTATCATTGATGTGATTGACTTCTTTCCTGTGTGGACTGGGTTTATCTTGGGCCCGGGAGTTGGAGCCGAACTGAGATTGATGACTTAGGTATATATATGGGCATATACCTAAGTAGAGTTGGTTGATACTTCGTGTTTGTATCTTTACTTTGTGGTTTATCTTTCATGGATTCTGGGAGACCTTTGGGGGTCTTGGGGTCCCTAGTAAGTATCGTTATACTCACCAGTACATGGGCAATGCCCGCACTACGTTGTGTTGGTTGCAGACGACAGACAGCACTGATCGTAGTTGAGGCTTGTGGAGGTGAACGGTATCCGGTGGTGGACCACCTGGCGGGACGTACCCGGAGCAGACGGACTGACCCGAGGTACCGACGAGACTATTTGTACCCACCCTTCAGGCTGGATTCCTAGAGGATGACTCGGTGGTTGCTTCTTTACTTTACAGTTGTTGTACTTTCTTTCTTAGTTGCACTGTACTTTCAGTTGGGTTTTTATAATGGCCCATTTACTTTCCAAGACTTACTTTTGTACTCAGTTTTGCTTAGTGCATACTTCACTTGTGTTCTCTGTTGTGTTTTTTTACTTTTATAAAGGAAATGCCTTCCCTTTTACCTAGATTTACGCCTTTGGTGCTAGTCGTCAGCCCCTGGCCTATGAAATGCGGGCTTGGGGTAGTCACAAAACGGACCCTGAGGACGGTTTGTGACATCTTATATATTATGAATTGGTATGAGTGTATCCCTTGAGGGGGAGCTCTTTTGAGAAAACAATTTTTAATCTAAAAATTCTAGGAAACTGGGAGAAATTTGAAAAGGGTATGATAATCACACTTTCACTCTATTATAATGAATTTGCTCAACATATATATAAATGGGGAGATTTGGTTGATCTTTGGGTGATGAAAGGAGGGAGTTATCTTTTTACACTTAAATATTTTGGATGGTGTGTTTTGATGTTTGTAGAAAACACGTGCTAAATCTATTTAACACAACCTCGATGTCAATAAGATTGTGTTTTTTGGATCAAGTTTTCACATGATGAGATTTTATAGATATTTTATAAAACCTTGATTATATGTCCCTTGTTTTCTACACTAATTTTTCCCACATAGAAATAAAGTTCATTATTCAGGGGCTCTTTTATATAAACCTTGTTCTAAATTCCTCTTGTTAAATTTTCAAATTTGAAAAGAAAAAATATCAGGTGAAAAGTTTCACCACATAGTCCCCTTTAATTTATTATCAATAACGGGAAGTATAATTTATATTAAGGTATAAATATTGACATGTCATTGATAAATGTCTTACCTAAAAATTTAAAGGCGAGATAGTTGATCTCACATTTTGAGTTGTATTTGTTGTCAATAATAAAAGGTATTCATTAATTTAAATTTAATAAATAAGAAATTAAGGTGTATAAAAAGCCTAGATCTTAAATGAAGAATAAAAGTGTGTTACTATATTTTTAAATTTAGATTATGTTTGAACTATTTAGTAGTGATTAGATATATTTTAGGAGTTCATTATGGATGTAGATTGAACGGAATATTCATGTAGAGATCATGTTGAAACTGTATACCACACCGTAGAAATTAAGAGGAATGACGCTTACATTACAACATCTTTTATATGCTATGGAGATGCTAAATTTGGAAATAGTATGAAAACCATTCTATAGGACCTGAAAATTACGTAGTGACTAACCATTCCATAGTTCATTCTCGATCAAAGGTTCATTTTCCATAGTGGATGAAGAAATATGGTGTTACGTCGAAGGATTATGCCACACATTAGTGAAAGATTGGGTCAAATTTTGGGGTCTCAAGAAATTTAAGGACCTATACATTGTAAAATACAATATACATGATAGTGTATGAAATAAAAAAGTTTTAAACCAAAGAGTAAAGGTCTACACTATAAATCCTATTCGAGTAGTTTTTTGTGTCACGTGATGCCATAGCTTATTGACCATATCACAAAGGCCTGCGATAGTTGACAAGAAACAACAAAACACTGGATTGAATGTTGAGTTGAATGAAGGTGATGATTTGGGGCATTATAAACATCTATTTTGGCCTGGATTCATTTAATAGTTTCTGTGGAAATTCCAGCTATTTATAACTTCCATTTATAATTGGATTGTGAATATCTACTGAGATATTATATAAGGGATATGAAATATGGATTTAAATGAATGTGGTGATTTGAAATTAAAATTATAATTAAAATAAAAACAAGTATATGTTTTAAAAATAAACTGTGGATATTTTTGAAATGTGGAATATAGTGATAATTTTTATACATGAAAATAACACAAGTTAGAGAATTTTTTTTTGAAAATTGAGGAAGAAGTATGAATCAGGGAGATAATTCATCACAGGAGAAGAGATATTTCCTGATTATTAATAATTTAAATGATCTAGATAATTCATAACCTAGTTAAAGATTAAATAAAAGCATGTTGAACACCATTATCAACTTTTGATGATTATTAATGAGTAAATTTGTGGAGTTTTATAATCCATCTTATCATGGAGGAATATAAGATTATCAAGAGGTAAAAGTGAAACCTAGGATAAGAAGAATATATTTCAATTTTATATATTCTTTATTATAGCGATTTGTATCTTAAAATTGATTCTAGAAGTGGTGGAACATAGTGGATTCAGTGTTGTAAAATGTTTGATTAAGATAGTTGAGAATCCATATTGAAGGTAATAACAAACATGGAAGGTGTTTTATTTTGATCCAAATCATGTCAATTTATATATGAGAAATATTTCATCATATTTTTTCTCATGGTTATGATGTGAGTCTATTTTTATAGAATCAGTCTCTTTAACTATTTTTTTAAGTTGGATTAATAATAGGAAATCATTAAAATATTTTACCACTAATTCACCTGCACTCTCAGTGGTACCAAACCATATCGTTAGAAACATCAAATCATTAGCCAACAATTAGGAGTGATAATCCATGACAAATTTATGTTGCATAATATAATAGTTTATCACAAACATAATCATAGAAATCACAATATATGTTAATTTTAACCTCTATGAAATTCATATCATAACGTACAATTATTACCACCTTCCCATAATGTAGTGGACTTAGGCTAAATATATATTCCCCATAACATGTTAAACATGGGATTACAACATGGTTTACATCATAATATAATATGATATAAATATTTACCCAATCGATTGGAGGGATATAATATAACCACCTATCACAAAATGATGAACCATATATATGTCTTCCAAAATAACATGATAACATTCATAATCCCACACCAACTTGATTAACCCATCAAAGACATAGGGGATTCATAAATATTAACAAAAAACATGATCATAAGACATACATAGAAAAGGTGAATGGTATCATTATATAATACCCAAAGAAAATCATAAGATATAATAAAGGGTGTTGACGTAGATAAAACTAACTTTATAGGAGCAAAATAAAATTAGTTTTAAAAATAAGAATAAATACTCATTACATTTTTAATAAAGCTCATTTTAAAGTAAATAATTTATAAAATAGTGAGAATGGAAATTAATTTTGAAAACCATGAAATTTTTTAAATGATTCTTTATAAATAAATGTAAATAATATGGATGAAAATTTTGTTCATGTGAAAAGAACTAAGAAAATTTTTACTTTTACAATTTTGTAGAGAAATTCAATAAAAATAGAAAATTAAACATGCAGAAAAAATTAAAAGAGACTCATTTCAATATTTTTTAAAGATATACAATTAAAATAGAAAATGAACATATAAAAAATAAAAGTATAAATAAGGATACTAATAAAAATAAATAAATGATATAAACATGAAGGACAAATAATCTTGAATAATGAATGAGCTAAGGTCAGCTCCACATACTAGTATCCTATTGTTGAATTATGATCTAAAGGGAGACGAAATGTTAATATGAAATAAAAAATATAGGAAAAAAAATAGTATTATAAAATATTTATTTTTTTATATTGAAATAACATATAATTTTCCCTCATTGAAAATTTATTAATATATAATCTTATTCCATGTTATATTTGAAAAGAAACCTTACAGATTTGATAAAATTTAATAAAAAAACTTTAAAGATATTATATGAATTTATTTTTTAAATCCATTTAATTAGATAAAAATTGTAATAAAATTGGAAAATGGAAATCACATAAACTAATCAATAGAAAATAAGTGTTCATTAAGAACCATGTCTTAATAAAGGGACAATTCGATGAGAAACCCTTTCCATAGAATTTTTATTGAATTGTAATGATCTAAAAACATGTACAATAAATATAAGTTTATAATTAATTTATATTAGACCCATTTTTTTATTTATATTATTTGTTACCATTTATTTAAAATTTCATTTTTCACAATTTATTAATAATTATTTGTTTAAATTACTGTTCAGGTGTTAATTAAACTGTTTTTTCGATGATATATTTGGTGTGGTGGTTCTATTCCATGATATATAATAATGTTTTCATCACCTATATAATGGTAATAGAGGATTTATTAGTGTTTTTATATATTTATATTGTGAAATGGTCAATTTATTGATGTTATTGGGATGGTTCATAAAGAGCATTTAAAATATTTCATTTTTGGAATTTTGATTCAATAAAAAAATAGTTAATTTTATCAAGAAATACAATTATATATATTACCAATACATAACTTTGAAAATATATTTAATTAATAAATATTAAACAATATTATATTTATTTATGTTATTTTATCAATCATGACAGTAAAATTATTATATCATTCATATAGGTTTTAAAACCGACCCAAACAAGAACAAGAAATAACTAATGAATGCGTAAGAAAATAATGGTACATTATTATGGTGTCATTTTTAAAGAATCATAGTGATATTAATATAATATAATTTGATATAATAATAATATTGATGGATATTATATATGAAAAATTAAATTAAATCAATAAATCATAACAAACTTTAATGGAATCACACCTTCGTATAGTGTATTCCTTCACAATGAAGGTCTTAAGCCTCTTAATTGGTTATATGATTTTATGATTATTCCGGGTTTTGAGTAAAGAAATTTTCCATTATTTTATGATTTCTTTGTAGCTCTACTTATTTATTCAAATTATTCAAACGGGATAGTAATATATTATTCTCATTGGATATTATCCTATATTGATAAAAGTATATTCATAATGGTATATATTTTAATATTCAAAATTCCTATTAGTTATGGTACCTATTTACATTATCATTTATATTTTTATTTATAGAATACTTGTATATTGTTCTATATTATCTTGTACATGTACCCTATTTAATGGAATATAGGTTCCATAATAGATATGTGAATTAGTCCATGAATTGTTATACTAAAAGATGGTTTGGGACAAGCTCACAATATCATGACTCATTATACCCACTCCTCTATTGTTTAGGATGGGCCTTCTAGATTTACCTGAATTGATTAACCTAGTTGTTTTCCTCTGGGAATTTCACTATGAACCTAACATCATTTCACTAATACAATCATATGTGGGGGTTCATATGTGTAAATATTTTAGTTGGTGATAAGAACTAGTTTTCCTCCTGTAGTTGAAGACTAAGAAATATCATTTCTAATCCCGAGCCAAGGTTTAAAGAAGGTATGAAAGTATAGACCATCCACTCTATAGAGTTAATTTTTAGTGTCAATGAGAATTAATAGATTAATTTCAATGACATTTTCCAATTCCTTTACTCTTCCTCAATAATTTTAATCTTTCTAGTATACTTTATACCTAATGAAAAGCGGTTAATAGTGGGGTGGTGACCGACTAACAAGTTGTCATACTCACACCCTACATGGACCCTTAACTGGATGAATACATACTCTTTTATTCATGATCCATGTAAGGAAACATAATATAAAATTAGTGTTATTAAAAAAAGTGTGAGGATCAAGGGTTACTGTTTTTTTGGTTTTTCTACATGGTCTGACTAGTTTCATGTGTGAATACTCTCTTCTCTTTTTAAAGAGGATGCACATATGGGAGTGATAACATCAGTATTTTTGCCTCTTTTGACCTTAAAATTTTTTTATATATTCATTCTTGGATTTGTCTCACTTATGATTTATATAGTTAGATTTTATAGACCAATTATATATGGATTTTGATACTCTGGTCACACTATGACATGTTGTATTGTTTCATTGTTACACTCCTATTGAAAACTGGTTGCACATTTTGTATTTCCATTACCTTGTACGTAATTAAACCTTTAGGTATAAACTATTTTGGTATAACTAAATGAAAAATGGTGTAAAAATTCATAACACATGTGTCATAATTGAACTCCAACATTTATGATGACCTCTATTGATCAGGGGTTCTTTCTATAGTGTTTTGATGATGTGAATTGGGTTTCGATTAGGTATTCAGATTATGGATGTTACAATGTAGTATTAGATACCACTTTAAGCATTACTAGATATGTTACTTAAGATTATCTAGGAGATAATACTATCATGAATCATCATGTGATCCATAGATATGCAGGAGTAGCATAATTATGATGGAATCTCGTGTCACATGGGTTGGTCCAAGAAGTTTTTTATCCATCAATATTTTTATGTACCCTGGTATCAAACATCATTTTATGTGTCAATAGGTAGGAATATGTAGGATATCATTCATTTTTTTGTTCCTCCAAATAGTTAGTTATTTTAATATTTTTTGTAAATATTTAAAAATAGAAATTAAAAGAAACATAAATAATGAATACATATCATTTTTAGTGTATTTATTGAATTTTATTTGATTAATTGGGGTTTGAAATTAATTCCAAATTATTTTATCTACTCTATATTGTGATGATAGATATATTTTTTTATTACTCCTAAATCATGATTTACATGTTTTTATATGATTCATTTACCACATGGAATTATTTTTAAATGGTTTATAAAATGCGTTTAAATTAAAAAGTGTTTCAATAAATGAAAGTGGGGGAGAGAATAATGGGGTTACATATATAAACTGGATGGTGATATTAAATCCTTGAGGTCATTTATATTTGGAAATATATTATTAATATTTCTCTCTATGACATTACAATGTTTTTTACTTACAATAATACTACTTATAAACATGAAGGTGAAGATGATAATGGATCACTAGTACGACCTCCCATTGACCCACAGGTCTTGGATGGGCCTACTCACTTACCCCATGAAGCTGGTCTAAGAGATTCATGATAGGAGTCCTAAATTCTAGATACCATGATCAGTTTTCCGTTCCACCACCCATCAACATTTCAAGATGATGTATCTCTTCAGGATGATGAATAATGGTTTAATTTCTTCCACAAAATCTTTGAAAGCATCAAAGCACTGGAGAAACACTAAGATCAAATAACCTCCTTTATTCTATAAGGGGAGACACGATTACGGTAAAACATGATTCTTGAGGATAAAAAAACTAGGGCCTCACATGGGTAGGGTTTTTAGAGCTTTTCTCTATATAATTTTTCCAAGAAGCTCTACATCAGGTGAATACAAAAGAGCAGATAAACCTCCAACAAGGATCAATTATGGTTCTTGAATATTAAAATAACAATATAAAACTACTCATATTTTCTCAATATTTGTGTGAGGACTATTAATACAATGAGATAATGTTTTTATAAGGGACCTAAGGAGCCTCCATAAACCCATGTAATTCTAGATACTTTTATAATTTTCTCTAAAGTTGTCAAGAAAGACATACTCATAGGGACTTGTTCAAATGAAGACCCTAGATTGGATGGTCCACTACCTTGGTGTAAAATTGGCAATAACTCTTTGATTAGGAAAAAGTGATTGTGAGATAGGTGAGAAGAGGTGGAACTCATAAAGTAATAATAGGTGGTGGCATATATTTATTTCCTAGCTCAAGAATTCATCAGTTCAAGGTCATCAGTGTGGATTACTTGGAAACATTAAGCCTAAATATAACTTTGAATAAATTAATAAGCACCATTTCAATAATTATAATCATATTTATAGGCTATTATTATGTGGTATGTCTGAGAACATTGGATGGTGATATCAATAGATTTGGGCATCCCAATAATATGTAACTGTATAGTTACTTGGGTAAGTTAACAATCATATCGAGAAAGATATCATGGGCATTGTACGATTGGATACATTTATATATTTTTATGATATTAATATATAATCTCTAGGAAGAATTACCAATAAGGGTTTTATGTCCAATGTTTTAGATGGACATTATGATATTATAGAATCAATTATGTTTTTCTGATTATTTGTTATGGCGAGGTCTGTTATTATAAAAGTGGACAAGATATGAAAATTTAATGACCATTGTAATTTAATTATTAATATCCATTGAGTTGATGTTTAGAATATGAATATTAAGGTAATAGGATATTATCACACTATATTTCCATCAGATGATTATAAAAGGAATGCGTGGAGCTTTAAAATTTTCTCTTTTAAAATATGAATCCCCCAAATTTCAAAATGGGATAAGAACATTGATACATTTAATGTGAGGAATAAAAATGATCAATTCCGTGTTTACATTCCAAAATTGAATCGAATGCACTTGTATACCCATATTCTGTGGGATAATACCACATATATTGTAATTCTTATAAGAATGGATAGGGAAAATGATCATCTAAAATTTAATCAGTATGATACGGTCTTAGTTGAGGCAGATCTTGTGAATGGTTATGTGAAAACAACCCTTCCTAATAAGTATTCCACACCTCTACCTGAGGATACTTTTTTTCCCTGAAGACCACTCAAATAGATCCCAATACTGAGGAATCTAGTCCTACCCTGTCTATGTAGAATCCATTTTTTCTAAAATCTATAACTATAATTGCAACTCATGAATCTCCTTATAGAGTCATTGTTGGAGAAACCCAAACAAATACATTGAACACTAAAAAACTCATCATATCAAATAGGTCCCTTATAGTTGAAAAAAATCCCTTCAGAAATTAAGGATGAAAAACCTTTCACTCAGGTACCCCCATATAGGGTTTCTCGAAGGATGTATCGTAAGGTGTTCCCTCATATAAAAACTTTCCCAATAATAAATTCACAACCCATAATGGTAAATTATTTCTAGATGAGGTATAGTATGAAACCTAGTCCCCCAAAAAGGATAACCTCAATGGGCTTGAGGAATCATAGATTCATGAAGAAATTGGTTTCCTTATTTAGAATTTGAGTCTACAAAAAATCAAGGATAATGAGAAATTAATGAATTCATCCTCAATGGTGGAGTTTAGAAATGTTCCTTATACAAGGGGAAGGATATCATAAAAATAAATTTTCTTTTCTAGAATTTACAAGGGATAAATAAAATAGAAACATATTTATCCTATAGGAATTTCATTTCATAATAAAAACCCACCATAATTTGTATTGTTAAACCCATTGTCATGATTAACATCTTTAAGATCCTTGATTTGCGAAATAGTGGATATATTTATATAGATCAAAATAAAAATACAAAAAAAGTGGGAACCTTATGGGTCCTTAAGAGTAAATATTAAAAGGTCTGTTTTTTAAAAATGGAAATCAGTGAGTTACAGTCAAGATTTACATTGGTAACTCTTCTTTCCTTTTCTCCTTCATTTAAGCCTCCAGCGATTATATCAACAGAATATATAAATGGAAACATCTCTCATATATATGTAACAATGTTAATGATAATTAGATCCCTTTGGGAGAATAATTTTTTTCTAAATGTGGATAAAAAGAATGGTACCAATTTCATGAGGGTAGACTCTATGAAATTCTAACTATTTATTGATCATTTCTTTTAATCTGATATAAGAATAATTGGAGATAACTATACCTAGAATATACATAATATCAATGGAAGTAAATATAGTAAAATTGAAAGAGATTTTATTTCTCTCAAGGGTGGATATTCTATACCCCCTCTCTATTGTAGAGATCTCCCAATAATTCACTCTAATAATCCATCAATTCTCCTCTCATTGAATGAGACTCATAAAAATTTCCTCTAAACTTTTATATTTAAAAATGCATTTATTTACATAGAAGATTTCATGGATTTAATTTCTTCTAAATGATCACACATTGAGACTTTTGATTCTATTCAATGGTTTTACAAAAAACCTATAGAAGACTAAATTTATCATGTAAGCCTATAGAAAAGAAAATTTCTCTAATTTAAATTATGATATTACCAGGGATGAGGGTGTAAAAAATTTCCTCTTTAATTTACTCATGTTACTAAAGAGGTTTTCAATACGTACATCTTCCACTTAGGCTTAAGAAAATTATCATAATTTATTAAAATTTGATCATACAATAGAGGTTAATTATTATTTAACTATTTTCATTGAGAACACTCTCTATAAGATTATATGTAAAATTATTTCCACTAGGAATGGGTATATTGAAAATGGGGTTGTCTCACCCAATAGGTTTGGTTTCATTCCATGAGAAAAAGCAAGACTATCTATATAAATCTTCAGAGGGTGTTAAAATCCTTCTTAACAAAGATAAAATTTCAATAAA
Organism: Viscum album; assembly: GCA_963277665.1. NCBI lineage: Eukaryota > Viridiplantae > Streptophyta > Magnoliopsida > Santalales > Viscaceae > Viscum > Viscum album. Next base: position 153,720,494 of record OY728144.1, on the reverse strand, counting down.
TATCTCGATTTATAAATTTACAATTAATTTGATAAATTCAATTGTATTTTTATGTTGAAAGTTCTATAGAGATTTATCTTCTATAACAAATTAATTATCATTATTCACTTGTTACTACGAAGCTCCAGGTTGTCTGTTTGTACTAATGGAACACCAGGGGAATACATTAGATATTCTAGAGTTGTCTGAGAAGGTAAACAATAATAAAACCTCCAATTTGGTTTGGTTTAATATTATATCAGTAGATTTATTCTATAGGATTTTTAAAGAAAAGATCTCAATCTCGTTAAGGCTGTAGAGAGTCTTAGTGTTACCACTCATTAATTTTATGTTGATGACATTACCCTATTCAATGAGGCTGATATTTTTTTCTTAAATAAAATAAATATTATTTTCTCCCATTAATAATAGACCTATATATTTTTTATCCCATTCAATAAATATATGGTATGATTATAGAAAGGATTCTCTAAATCTCGGAAAAGGTATGCCTTGAATAACTTACATGAAAAGAAAGTGGAGATTCTTTTATCTTGACTAGGTAGTCCTTAATTCTTGGTAATAGTTAGACACATCTATATGGAATGGATTTATAATATAATCACCTAATAAAATTATATTTGGAAAGTTAATACCCCATCCCAAGTAGGTAGAATATTCCTTGTGAATCATGTCATCACTTATATGTTTGTGTACTCATTTCATATTTATAAATGGTTTAGGGAGTTGATCAATTAGTTTAACACTAAAATTTAAAAAAACAGTTCTATTGAAATCTATGAAATGAAAATTTTCAAAGTTTTATAGAATAATTATTTTTATCCAATTGATATAAATCACACTATTATTAGAAATCTCCATATTTTTTGTTATTATATGTTGTCTAGCCATAACTTGTAATTTATAAACTTTAATAAAGCCTCATATAAATTCATTAAGAATATTCTTATTAAAATATTACATATATGAATCCATATTTCCCTAGATTCTTCAATTTATCCTTCCATCAGAGACTTCTATGAGGATTTCATGATTATACCCCTATGGATACCCATATAATCATCTAATATAAATTTATACACTAAAAATGGTTTTGTACTCTAATTGATGAATTTTTACCAAACCCTTATCATTTTTATATTAAACATATTTTTGATTCACTTAATCACATTATGTAGGTTGAACCTCTCTTCACACATAAAATCAATAATGATATTGATTCCTTTAACTTTCAAGAGCATGACACTATCGTTTGGGCCCTGTAAAGGCTTGTTATACATAAGATTCAGATGCATTATTGCAAATCATGTGATACAAATGATTATATACTATGATGGATGAGACTTTGAAGGTTCCCCTTTATCCCCCTTCAAGTTAGATCTTGATCTATAATCTCTGGACTAATAGGATCCCTACGAATGATAGGCTACAAATATATGCAAGGAAAGATTCTCCTTACTTCCCACTCTATATGAATGATAATTAAATCCACTGCTATCTATTCTTAGAATGATCATTTTATATGGATATTGGAAAACATAGTGATCACTTATTCCAATAGACCATGAAAATTGATGTAAATATGGTATATTTTATTGGTTCAAAGAAAATCATAGATTTGGCATCTGTAGTGAAACATTTACTTAGTTCCAATAAGGATTTTGATTTCTAACACATCTGTATATGTTGACGCTCCTTTTTCGTCACAGAGTCTAAACGAAATGAAAAGGGAAACACCTCAAACAAAGAAGATTCATACTTTGAATAAACATCAAAAAAAGATAAAGGGATGAACAAGGATAGAATTACCCATATTTCATGCAAGTTCCATCATGGTCGCACAAGTATACTTGCGCGCCGCCCAAATGGTCATTCCAGTGACATGCGCGCCCTCTTTGAAAATCGCCCTGGGTCTTCTCCAGCCAATAAATACCCCTGGTGGCCCCCCCATTTGAAGAGGATTTTTTTTTTCAGAATTCTGATACCGAGCTCTGAACGCCCAAGTCTCTTCATCAAGTCTTTGGAACACTTCTAAGGTATTTCTTTACCTAGAATGGAAGGTCTAAACAAGAGGAATAAGATCTAAGTGTTATAATTCACTAACACTTGTGCGCCTAAGTGTTTTACCCTTAAGGTAAATGGACACACTTACACGCCTCCTTACCTACTCATTGAAACTTGTGAGCCACTCTTATGGAAGTACCTAGGGATAATTCTAAAGGCTTTGGTTAAGGATCGCCCAAGTATTACCCTACTAGTTAACAATCACACAAGTACCCATGTGTTGCGCAGGTATACCTGCGTGACCAGGACTACGCGTCCACGTAGTATATGCACGCCCACCAGGACTTACACGCCCTTCTTTTTTTTAGTTCCCTTCTTGCCCATTTAACCCCTCTTATTCCATTCCATCTCTCTTATTCAAGATTCAGTCTTCAAGACACTCTTCAAATCCATTTATGGCATGATTTCTTGATTGACTACTTTATCCTAATGGAATTTCATGGAATATTTCTCAAAACCTAGGGATTTACACATCTTTATGTCACTAAAATTAGAGATTTCATTCATTAAACCTCATCCTTTAAGATGATAGAACCCTATTCATGGGCATCCTCCTTCGGAGTAAGCCCCAAGTCCTCATTAATTTGGGCCTCCTTTTTAGGAGTAAGCCCCAGTCATAATTTCCCTTAACCTGGGCCTCCTTTTTAGGAGTAAGCCCCAATCCAAGTTCTCTTAATTAAGCATCCTCTTCATGAGTAAACCCCAAGTCTGTTAATTATTGGCATCCTATTTAGGAGAAAGCCCCAACCATAATTCCCTTAACCTACGCCTCCTTTTCATGAGTAATCCCAAGTCTTAATTTCTCTTGACCAGTCATAATTCCTTTTGATCTGGGCTTCCTTCTCAGGAGTAAAACCCAATCATAAGTCCCTTCCTATCTTGGGAATCTTCCTTAGGAGTAAGCCCCAAGATTAGAGTATCCAAATCTCCGTGAAGTATATATACCTTTATAGACCTTGTTCCTAGATTTATTCCCTGAAGTAAATCTCAATCCTCATATATTTGGGCAGTCATACCTACATAAGCCCCACATCATTACATATTTCGTGGCATAATTATCTGATTTCACTAATACCTCTTGTTTCTCACACCGAGCATGACTCACATGATCTTAGAGTGTAAATGTAATCATGAAATCTTTATTTTAGCCATCAGTCATGCATAAACATCATACTCCCTTACTCAAACTATGTGGGTTCTGATTCCTTTTACAAAACAAAGGATACGTCCGTAGCCCATCTGCGTGTACGACCTCAACTCTGAAATAATCCATGTCCTTCTGAATGACAATAAACTTCAAGTGCCCCCACTGAGTGGATTTAAAACTAGTATGGTCATCATAATGACCAAGAGACTTTTATGTATTGAAGGATACCATTGACTAAGAATCTATAACAAATACAGATGATTCTCTATCGATGAAGAACCTAGAATACATAGAAAAGATTCCCAAAATTTCCTACATATTAAATAATTTATTGTCAGATCTAAAAGAAAGCTCATTTTATACTTGGTAATGTAATAAGGATTCATGAACCTAACTTAAATTTATAAAGATAGTCTATGAGTAGACAATAATTCCCCTCAAAAAGGTGTGATGAGTTGTACCTCCCATCCTATCGACCAATGAAAATTACTAATCCTCATTAGTCCACAACTAATGAGTGCCTACCTTCGAAAAGTATGTCCAAATGGATGTGGAATCATTGGGTGTTTCCGGTTATATGAACAAACCCGTTAGAAACTGATTGGAATGTTTGAATCTTAAATCAATGAGATCATCCTCTATTTCAGAGGAAACAAAAAATGGTGAACCCGACATGAATCCTTAACCAAGCTAAAATGATGCTTTGCTTATTTGTTAGGCCCCAATTATACTCAATGAGAGGGCCAACAAAGAAGTCAATAACATATGAGCTTATCCAAAAGATGTAGAGGCTGGACATATCTTGATTAAGACTGTTATATCAAACATGCACTCTTTTCCAAGATCTTCTACACTACGAGAATGGATTCTCTTAAATTCATACATGTGAATACCTCTGCTGTGAATGCCTCTACTATGAAGGCATCTGCTGCTAATCCTACTGGATCTTCTTCCGCTCTGAGGGTGAAATCACCAACTCAGAATCTTCAACGTTGGGTATCAAATGCGCTGGTTAAGGAGTACCATCAACACGGTACCATTCCAACTTTCGAGGCTGCTCGACAAGCCCTCCAAGTGAACAATTCAACCTGGTCATCCGGACGGCGATGACCAACGATCAAGAAGCAGGTGGTGCTAACCACCGTGTCAACCATTTTGGGTCATTATCCCCAGAATGCAATCACCATTCACTCCCATATTCTGAGGAGGTGAATGAGCAGGTCCCTCAGGGACTTAATTCAAGGAAACAAGAGTCCTTTCTGAGGGCTCCCATCAACAATCGCCGTCAGACTCGTGCGACAGTGCGCCCTTAATATGATGAGGGTGTTGTCTCCAGGCATTCGGCTTTGGTTAATTGAACCCAAGCAGGAAATATGAACCACCAGAGACGAAAACCAGTTAACAGTGAGCAGGTTCTTATCTCTGCTATTTCCATAGAAGTCCACCAACCTAACTTGGTGGCAAGCAACAAGCGGGCACACACACCCGTCCGTTTTAATCCCGCTGTCCAGCAGACTCGTCTGGAAGCATCACGCCATTCCCACCAGGAAATTCCAGTGGAGTACTATAGACATGAACATACACCTATTTATAAATCATCATCTAGTCAGCAGGCTCGTCTGACTACATACGACGAAGCTCGCCAACCCAATTTGTTGAAAACTGGTAAACGAGCACATACACCTGCTTACACTCATCAATCCTGCCAGCAGCCTCGTCCGTCAGTATTGAAGGAATATCATCAACCACATTCAGCGGAGTGCAATCAGTAGGCATATACACCTGCTAGTATTGATCAAGCCTACCAATAGTCTCGTTTGGTAGCATTCGGAGAAGTCAGTTGAAAAGCTCCGGTGACAAATAGGAGGCAGACTCAACTCTCTGCCCCCACACTTGAGTATTGTTAGGATTCACTAAAAGGAAAAGGAGGACAGGAGAAGGAACACACACCTACTCCAAGCACGGAATGGACGTATATCCCCATTCCGGCAGCTGAAGTCACCAAGCATATTCTATCAATGGTGAAAGAGCAGAAGCAAATCCCTGCTCATATTATGGATGCTTGCCAGGATATTATAACAGCTTCAGTAGCATCTTAGGTAAAGACACATAAATCTATCCCTACCAGTGGAGTGACACATCAACAGCTTACTCCGGAATAGACACACACATCTATTCTAGTCCAAGAGGGTTGTGGGGCGTACTCCCCCATATCATACGGACAACCAAGTCAGGCACATACTCCTAATTTGAGAGAAGATCGTCAGCCTAACATGGCCATCTCTCATGATCATGCACATACACCTGCTCAAAGTAGCCACTTTCATCAACAAGTGGTTTCCAAGGTGAGTAAGAAGGCGTATAAGAATAATACCCGCCCAACACAGTCAAGAGATCAAGAGACAATCTGTAACAAGGCCTTTCTCAATGCTGGAGTTCTTGAATCCCTCAGACAGTTATCTGTTGGAATCCAAGATTATAGTCCCTCGTTTCCGCATAGTGGGAACATTAATTCTGATAGTGTTCAACATAAACTTACTCATGAAGGCTTGATTCATGAAAGTTTGGTCGATCTAAAAGTTTCATCTTCAGATGAGAGGCACAGGAACCCTCTGTGTGGTCAGAAGATCAAGGAGCAAAATGTTTCATCTTTTGGTGTAACCCACCATGGTGTTCCTCCCCATGATGATGAATTTAGCTGCGAAATCCCTCTCCGCAGTAGTAATTCGCATTGTTTGGAAAATTCTTTAGAAGACAATGTAGTGATGAGAAAGCCCTCTTATCTTGAGGAACTTGCAAAAGTAAAGCCAGTCATGTCTGATGCATTACCATTAGCAGGTGAAATCCTTTCTCAACCAGAATATATCCCAAGGTGTAGTTCATTCTCCAAACCACCCCTATGTCATGCAACTTCTAGTTTGATCAGTGATTTCTCTACCAATCTTGTTGAATCCGATGAAGCAACAAGGAAGCACCATCTCTGGTATAATCAGGTAGAAGAATCTTCATTGAATGATAAAGAGGAAATTCGGAACATGAGAAAACAACTGGAGAAAGGTGAAGTGCCAGTCATGTTTTGGCCTCTGGATGACTCTCAGTATGACATTCTAGAGATCTTGATGGAAGATGGAATTCATGATATTCGTCTCAACATATGGAAAACTCTTTATCAGTTGAAAAAGAAAGTATTATCTTATGATGAATATGAAAATCATGTTAAGATAATAGAATGGTTACAACGTCAGATTGACTTGCCATCTCTATCAGTCTCGATATCAAAAGGTTAAAAAGCATCAGAGATCCCTTCAGTATTCATGCCTTGGCGCACTAAGAAGATTACGCCAATTAATTTCCAATTCCCCATCTGGTATTCTTGTCAGAGTATGGGGTGTTCATGGAGCACTACATTTCACTGTGCTCTCAAGTCATCAAAGCCCGCCAAAAATGGTCTCATGCAATGTTATTGGACGTGGCTGGCCACAGTCAAGGGGTTTTGTTTGTAATCAAAAGCATACCCCAAGAATAAGCCTCAACTAGTTCTTCTCAAAATCAAGAATACAGAGAACAAGTTGTTGAATTACTCATGCATCAAGCAAACAAGAATATTGAACAGGCCTCTCATATGGAGAAAGCACATCATCAAGTGACAAAAGTGTCAGAAATCATCCAATGGTCTTTTGAACTGGGCGATAAAAGTGGATGTCGATTGATGCATCCATCTAATTTCTGGACTAAGGTCCACAAGATCAGAAGAGATTTTAAGAAAGTCTTAGACATAGCATGTCAAGAGCCACCCCAGCTTGCCAGACTGGGGACTCTTTTAACTCAACCCTCAGAATCAACAAATAGGATCCGAGGAGTTGAGCAGGAATAATAGGAACAGCCCCAGTCCACCAGACTGGGGACTTTTTCAAATCCTCAATTTCTCCCACAAAGAAAGTCGGTCTTCTCTCGATTAGGGAAGAATCCCCAAGAAGAACGAAGAGAATAATTATATGGAGATTCTCTCCAAATTATGGTTCACCAAGAAGTTATAGAGGGATCAAATCAACAAAAGGCAATGTCTCATCAAAGACAAGGAAGAAGAAAATGTCGTAGGAATGCAGATAGAAGGGATGCAATACATTATGAATCAATTAACGTCATCAATGTCATTGTTGCTGATCCACCAGATGAGGTTCACTCAGAGGGATCAGATGAAGAGGTTCTTGGTCAAGAAGTTGTACGCACAGACACAAATGAAGAAGGTGTGCGTACACGAAATCAAAGTATTACTCAGAACCTAGGTAATCCTTCAAGTAACCCACTTCCCCCTCTCCGAAAGGTGTCCAATAAGGGGAAAGTAAATAACCAGGTTACATACCCTTCCTCTGAAGAAGGCCAATCTCTCTCACTAGAGAAAATATTTGTACAACAAGTGGAAGAAATGAAGGAATTGAGGAGGTTGAATGTAGAACTACTTCAAGGTAGTCTTCCTCTTAGGCGTGCTGGAGTCAGTCAGCCAAGGGATTTTGTTGCAGCTACTGAGATGGAACAAGAATATACTCCCCTATCATTACACCCTCACAGGTCTAATCCTATGAGTCAAGTGAAAAAAAATCAGTGGTGCTACCATCAATTGCAGTACCAGCCACTATACCTTTCCAGACTCCAATTATTGCACATTCCCAAGTCCAAGTTCAACCAGATGTTTCTCAAAATTTAATGACTACCATTGAGTCATCAACAGCTCAGTTAGAGACAATGGAAGGGAAGCATGTGCAGGTTCAACCAAAAAAGAGAGCTTACCCTGAATAGGTAGATTCAATCTCTCCCCCATCAAGTTTTGGGAACCCTGTATTCCCTATTTTCAATGGATCAGGCGATCCTAAATAGCATTTGATGCATTACGTGTCTTATTGCGATCCTATGATGGGAACTCTAGAACAACAAGAAGTATTGAAACTCAGATGCTTCGTGCCAACCTTGCAAGAACCGGCTTTTGTTTGGTATACAAGCTTGAAATCCCAGTCAATTACCAGATGGGAAGATCTCCGTAAAAAATTCCTTCTCCAATTCAGCTCAATGTTTCCAAAGACAACAATTTATGATCTTAAAAACTATAAGAAAAGGGAGAATGAAAGGGCCTCAGATTTCATTTCTCACTCGAAGAGATTAACATATTCCCTAAGCTTAGCACTCCCTTAAGAGTAATTGTTGCCAATCTTTGTGGCAAATCTACGTGATGAATTACGCACACCGTTGATCCATGTGAAATACACAAGAGGGTTTCGAGACCTTACTTCAATCGCTCAACAGATTGAAGATTCTCTTATAAAGACTAAGGATAAAGATCGTATAATTCCATCAGCTCCAGGAAGGAGAATGGGTAAATCAGAAACTGCTACAGTTATGTTTAAACAAGCACATGTAGCTGCTTCTACTTAAAAACCTTCATCTTCTCGAAGGGCTCCACCTCTTGAGCACCAACAACAGAGGTCATTTCGTCAAGATGATCAAAGATATCAAAGACGAAAATAATTTGAGGATTTGAAAAGAAAAGTTTACTCATTCTGAAATGAAAAAGTTCATGGCTACTTCATTTAGGCTATGGAAAATAATTTGGTTTAGTTTCCAAGGCCCAAGAGGCCAATCAAGGAAGGAGATGAAGACCATCCCAAGAAAGAGGAACAATTAAAAGTAGATGAGTATGTGTCAAAGCCTAATTTGTCTTTGACTTTGGCAGATTTTATGCCATATACTTCAAAGCAACAGGCACCGCCCCACCAAACAGCACAGCCTAAATAGGCTAATCAAGCAGAGTCTTCATCGGATGAAGAGTTGATTTTTGGTTCTGTTAATATGATTCAATTAACAAATCCATATGCCAGTCGCAGTTACGATTTTGATGAGCCTGAATTCCAAATATCAAATAGAGGAATTAGAGGAAGTTCTAGAGGCTCAGGATACAGGGGAATATGTGGATCCTTCATAGGCCACTATTCCAATTCTACCCCTCCTAAAACTGTGTATGTGGCAGAAACTCGTGGTAGAGCCCTTCAACGAGCTCAACAAGAACAAGCAAATTCTTCCACCAATAGCAAATTCCATCCTGCCATAGTTATACTAGAAGATCGGTTGAAGGTTCCATCTTCTTCCTCTCAGCAATTAAATAGAACTAATCCGTCTAATCTTCCAAAGCCATGAGTATTACCAACTCCTATCCCGGTACAAGATGCATCAACTTCCAAGGCACCTGCTAAACCACATGTTCCTATTGGGAAACACAGACCTTTGGATCAAAAGTATGATATATTGAAACACCTGGCCCAAGTACCGGCCAAGTTATCAATTATATATTCCTTGAATTTATCAAAGGATATTCGAGAGGCACTCATCGAGGCTTTGTCAAGTCCTCAAGAGTTTGAGACTGAAATTTTTGCAGCTGAATTCTACCATGTAGAGAATAATCCTGCAAAATGCCATGCAGTAATATCTTTTACTGATGAAGATGAAGATGATGTCGTGAATGGAAATATTAGACCTTTGTAATTATCTTGCAAGTTCAATGGTGTAGACATCAGATGATTTTTCATTGATAATGGTTCAGGAGTCAGCCTCATGCCCATTCATACACTTCGTCGATTGGGCCTTAAAAATCTGATTTATCTCCTTCTACTATGATGTTACAAGGATATGATAAAAATGAACAAGAACCACTGGGTGAGATTACACTCAGAACTCATTTTGTTGATCTTGTATCTAATTCAGATTTCATGGTTGTTGACCAAGACTTAGCCTTCAACATCTTGCTTTCAAGACCCCGACTACATCAACATGCGGCTATCCCTTCATCATACCATCAATGTCTCAAATATTGTTTCGATGGTCAAGTTGGGACATTGTATGGTGATAAATCCCCATTCAAGACATGTGAATCTAAATAAATTGAGGTGGAATTCTACCACATGAAGGGAAATGAGAAATACACAACAAGGGAGATTACCAAAGTTAATGCTCCATATGGTTTGGAAAAGATTCCAGTAAACTCATTAGCACCTGTGAGTACATATTATGTATTGCCTAAGGATGATTTTCCAGTTCTGATCACAGAACTATTAATTGATGCAATAAATGGATATGAAGCACTCTCTTTCATGGATGGATATTCCGGATATAATCAAATCCGAATAGATCTAGAAGATGAGTAATCTACAGTATTTACAGACCCTCAGGGTGTGTTTTGCTACCGGGTAATTCCCTTAGGCCTAAAGAATGCAGGCGCAACATATCAGCGTGCCATGCATCGTATCTTCAAACCCTTTTTAGGGAAGTTCGTTGAATGTTATGTGGATGATTTTGTGGTCAAATCCAGGCAACGTTCTAATCACTTGGCTGATTTGGAATTCATATTCCACAAACTTCGGCAACATAATTTGAAGATGAACCCCTTAAAATGTGCTTTTGGGATAACCTCGGCGAAATTTTTGGCTTTTTTTGTACGCCATCGTGGCATCGATGTCGGTCCTGAGTAGACCAGGTCAATCCTTTGTATGTCACCTCCTAGAAATTTGAAATAATTGAGAGGACTTAACGGACACTTAGCCTATATTCGGTGTTTCATCGCCAATTTTGTAGGAAAATGTTTACCCTTCACCAAATTGATGAAGAAGGGAGTAACATACCAGTGGACTAAATAATGTCAAGAAGCATTCGATATTCTCAAGAAATAACTATTGAGTCCACCAGTACTTATGCCACATGTTGAAGGAAGACAAATTATCCTCTATGTGACAGCTTTAGAGTGATCATTGGGTGACTTTCTTTCTTAGAAGAATGAGGCTGGGAATGAAAACAACCTCTACTATCTCAGTCCGACTATGCTTGAAGCAAAAACCCGATATTCAAATATTTAGAAGTGCTGCCTAGAATTAATCTTTACAGTTCAAATGTTGAGACACTACCTACAACATCATGAGGTCGAATTGGTATCTTTCAATAACCCGCTCAAATTCATCCTTAGTCATCCAATGCTTACAGGACGTCTGGAAAGGTGGGCAGTTATCTTGCAGCAATTTGATATTCAATATGTGTCTCAAAAGGCAATAAAGGGACAAGATCTGGCTGATTTCCTAACTAAACATCCTTCATTAGAAGACACATCTTTAGATATTGAAATCCCTGAGGAGGAAGTCTTCTCTATTCAAGAAAGTCTTCAAACATGGGAAATTTATTTTGATGGTGCTCCTAGAAGTCCAATAGGGAGGAAAATGGAAGATCCTAAGTTCAAAAAAGTTGGGTTAGGAGTTGTACTCCTTTACCCGGAAAAGGCATTACTACCTTATTCCTTCTCATTATTGGGAGGCATTATAAATAATAAAGCAGAATACCAAGCTCTCATCGGAGGCTTGGAGTTGGTGCTTCAAGCAAAAGTGAATCACTTAAAGGTGAAATGTGATTCAGACCTGGTAATCAAACAAGTCAATGGGGATTATGCAAACAGAAAATAATAACTAATCCCTTGGTATGATTACATCAGAGAGTTAATGGCAGAATTCCCTTCGGAATCGACATTTTCTTTCATCACACGGTCACAAAATGCTCAAGCTGATGCACTGGCCAATATAGCCACATCTCTGGAATATCCAAATTGGGACGAGACAACAATCAGTATTTCCCACCATCATACAATTTCACCTTATTTTCAAACCAGAACAGAGGAAATCAATGAAATTAGTCCCATCTCTAGACCATACGGTCACACTATGGGATGGATGACACCTATCGTGGAATACCTTCAAAATGGAACACTTCCACCTGATAGAGCCGGGAAAGAACAAATCCAGTGATGTGTGGTCAATTTTACTCTTTATGATATCCCAGATCCCCTAGAGAAAATTATATACATGTGTGGTTTTGATGGAGTTCTCTTCAGATGCATTGATGGTGAAAAGACAATGCTCGTCATGAAATAAGTGCTTGCAGGAGTCTGTGGTGCCCACCAGTCTGGACATAGACTATCTGATCAGATTCGAAGGATTGGATACTTTTGGCCTTCAATGATACAACATTGTGTTGATTTCACAAAGAAGTGTCATTCATGCCAAGTATATGAAAACTTCATTCATCAACCTCCAGAGTTTCTTCATATAGCTAAATACTCGTGGCCATTTTCCACATGGGGAATGGATGTGGTGGGACCTTACCCTTCAGCTACGACCAAGTAGTTTAAGTATATTCTTACTGCTATTGACTTCTATTCCTAATGGGAAGAGGCAATACCTCTCAAATAAGTTAGTTTTAAAAGCATTGTTAGCTTCATCAAGTCTAACATTATTACCAGATTTGGTTCCCCTCATACCATATTGACGGACAATGGCACCAACTTCTGTTCATCTGAGGTGAAGAAGTTGTATCACGAATATAACATCAAATCCAATCATTCATATCAGTATCATGCAGTGTCCAATGTCCAGATAGAAGCCTTCAACAAGACTCTGTCACATATACTGCAAAAGATGGTGGATAAAGATAAGAGGTCATGACCTGATAAACTCTTTCATGCTTTATGGGCTTATCGAACTACCACCCAAACTACAACACAGTCAACTCCATATTCACTGGTATATGGAATAGAATTAGTCTTTACCATTGAAGTTAAATTACCTTCGCTCAGAGTAGCCATTTTTTGATCAATCATCTACAAATGAACAATATCAAAAGAGATTGAATGAATTGGAATGGTTAGATGTGAAAAGATTGTGCACCCTGCACCACATGGAAGTCTTTCATAATAGAATAGCATGAGATTTCAACAAAAAATTTCTCCTTCATTCATTCGTTCAGGGATAATTGGTATTAGTTCTCAGAACGCCAATGATACCAGGAAAGAAACTTCCTAATCTTGAACAAAAGTGGGAAGGACCTTATTCAATACATAAGGTCTATTCCAATGGAGCTTATTCTTTAATCTCAATGGATGGATAACGCATCACTAATCCAACCAATGCCAGATTTCTAAAGAAGTATTTTTTATAAACACAAAATACATTTTTAAGGTCCATACATATGACCTTAAACTATTTGTATTACTTTCGTCCCACACGACGTTAAACTGTGACGTCCTAACTACATGACGCTAAACTGTACAGAAGTGTCTTATGTCCAGTAAGACATTAAACTGCACCATCTAAGGTCCATGCATATGACCTTAAACTATTTGCATGTCCCTTACATCCATCACAACTTTGAACTGAACCATCCAGAGTCCATGCATATGACTTTAAACTGTTGGCATTTCTTTCGTCCAACAAGACGTTAAACTGTGTCCCCTTCATTGTCCTATACAATGTTAAACTATACAGCAAGAGTCCATACGTATGAATTTAACCTATTTTTATTTCTTTCTTCCAAAATTACGTTAAACTATTTCGTCCCTTTTTCATCCAACAAGACGTTAAACTGTGAAATAGTCCATAATACATCCAAAATGATGTTAAACGGTGTACTCTTTTGTCCTTACTGCATGACATTAAACTGCACAGTCCCCCTTTCTTCCAACATGACGTTAAACTATATTGTCCCCATCGTCCTAGCTACATGACACTAAACTGTACAAAAGTCCTTTAATACATACTACATGACATTAAACTGTACTTTTTCTCTACTGCATGACATTAAACTGTGCAGCACCAATAGTCCAAACTGCAAGACTTTAAACAGCATAATCCCTTCATATGTCCTATATGACATTAAACTATGCATCTTTAGGGTTGTTGCTACCTCTTTTTTCTCACACCGAGTATGACTCACGTGATCTTATAGCAAACATCAACCACAGCACTCTCTCTGGGCTACTAACCATGTGTAAGTCCCAACACTGTTTTATAGGTCATTGTCCCCAAAAACAACTTGATCACTAATTCATTATTTAATTGAACTATGCGGACTTTGATCCTTGCCTTCTAGGCTGGGTACGTAGGCAACCTGCCGAGGTTCAAGCCCAAAACCAATATCTTCACATCGGTTCACCTCCATCTCGTACGATGTTGATTCGTGAAACCACCCCCAGAATCAATATCTTTACATTGGTTCACTTTCATCCTTGCTATATGACGTTAAACTGTGTAGCATTTTTTGTCAAGTATGACAATAAACTATAACATTCTTTGATACCCTCACCAGATAGGGAATCATTATTTACATTGATTTTCAATCATGTTATATTCCAAAGACTACATGCATACATGGAAATTCCCAAACCTTTTATCTTGGGTTAAACCATCATTACACTAAAGTCCCCTTTCACCCTTCACATGTACGAACGAAATTTTTATAGAAGGTATTTCAAGATCTATGTGGGCTTGATTCCCATCCTTATGGGATACGTAAGAACATTCGAGTGTCCCTCGAATCTAGACCCAAGTCTTTTGGGCCTAATCCCAAATTTCACATTCAGTCCCCTGGCTGAAAAGTCTCTATGAAAAAAAAACACTGTGTATTTCTTATAATGGTCTGAGCTCTATGACCCTAAACTATGATCTCTCATAATTTCAGCCCACATGATGTTGAACTATATTTCAAGAACTATGTATGGCTTGATTCCCATCCTTATGGGATACGTAGTGAAGTCCAGTATTTCAATTCAGGACCCAGCCACAACGTGATTATGGTTAGAATTGATCTATGTATCTTTACATACATTGAACAATACCCATTTTTATGTGTCATAATCCTAACCTTAAATATTTTTAGATCTTCATAACCCTTTTTTTCGGACTTCTAATCACAAAATGTCCAAATTCTGAGAATTATTTTGCCTTACCATGCAGCACGTTCCCTTAGGCGGCCTTGCATAAAAAAGTCTACATAACGGACCTGTCAGCCAAAAGATGCTATTATTTGACTATACATCCAATGCCCTTAGGTGAAACTATATAATTAAACCCCCTAACGGGTTTTTTAAATAATGGTAACTTCATTCTTTGGAAGAAAACCATTTTTTGTCCTTATTTGTCTTAATGACGATATGTAGGGATCCGAAAAAATAGCCATCCTTAACATATTTGTCCCATATCCTTTTTCATGATCTGAAAGTATTCAAGTCTATGTTTATATTTTCCTTCCCTACGTTTGGGTCAGACCTTCGTAGGAGTGATATTCATCCAGTTATTCGATAATCTTGTTTGGAAATATCTTTTCCACATTCAAGTACCACTTTCCATACAACGAACTCTGTACTTTGAAAAGTTGAATCCCCATAAACTTTAACTGGATTCTCAGTAGTAGAAAATTAAATTTATGAGAGTTATTTTGCCTGACTATGCAGCACGTTCCCTTAGGCAGCCTTTCATAAACAGTCTACATAACAGACTTGTCAGCAAAAATATATTATTATTTGACTATGAAGCCAATGCCCTTAGGCTGCCCTGCATAATTCAACCCCCTAATGAGTTTGTTAAATAATGGTAACTTCATTCTAGGGAACTACTTATTCTAATGACTTTTATCCCTTTTTCAAATCATTCCTCATATTCAAATTTTCTTAAGTTGTAGTTTACATATTTTCCCTCCTACTTGATTGTGGTAATATGTTTTTAGATAAATTGTCAAGGAATTGAGTCAATTTTAATTCATTTTAGTCAAAGCTATTTCGACCTTAAACATTAGCCTCTTCATGTCTGATGTGCATGACTTCAAACTGCCCACAAAAGACAAGGGAAATCTGAATAAAAGTCAGGTTCCAGCTCACTAAACATACATTTTGTATGATTTAGGTAATACTAAGCAATTAAAAGATTCAAAGTTTATAGGGTTATTTATAATAATCCTAGTAAAAATCAAACTATGCTTACAAGGCCCATTGGATTAGGTAAAAATTTAAAGCAGGTAGCAGAAAAATACGTGTACAAATGATTGTAGATGAAAAAAAAAAGTTTTTCATTTGGTGTACAATAGATTAGAAGGACATCCATATATTGGAGTCTCTTCTCTTTTCCAGGAAATTACAAAAGGCTGTCAACATAAGTCTTCACTTGATGAACAACATCCCGAGCTTCATCAACAGCTACTTGAAGCTCATGAACTCGACCAACTTCACTCTTTTTATCCTGATGGAGAGATTTATTGGAATCCTCAATGGCTTTCAAACCATTCGTTTGAGCACCCTCCAGTGAATTATTGAGTTGGTCAAGTTTCCAAGTGACAGCATCTAACTTTTGCTGAAGGTGCATCTGTTGGACGACTTTATCTTTGATCTTATGCTTCAGCTCCTTCATCTCGGTAGCATAATCAGCCTCATCTCGAGATACCGCAACCTCAAATTCACTGATATTGACTAACAGCTTCACCCTGGTCAGATCTTCATGGCACTTTTCTCCTACACCCTTTTTAAAATGACCTGTTTCACTATGGTATGGTTCTCTTGATATCCAAAACCGCCAAGTCCTAGCATGAAGAACAGGGATGACAATCCGGAAAAATTTGATGACATCTCTTCAAGAGGCACTTCAGATACGATTTTCCATATGTTTTTCCATTCCTTTCATCATGAAAAGCTGAGCGCCTTAAGCACCTCCCAGTCTGATTCGACATCATCATCACAAGGGGGCATGTAATTTGGGATTAATTCACTTAAGGTAGTGCCCTGTAATTTTCCTTCCCCCCTGACCCTGGTTTCTTTGCCTTCTACTATTATATGGGTGGAATTTGAGATTTCACCTCCAGATCTAGCCATTGAGGACCACAGAGGGTGCTGTGGAACAAACGCAAATTCAGGCTGACTTGGCTGCTTCTAAAAAAGATCCAACATCTATTCCCAGTACTGCTCTTGTTGCTGCTACAATTAGAGAAGAACCTGCTCTTACTTCATTTCAGAGGGGAAATTGATGAATCCCCTACAATCCCAAGGAAAATGAGCAATCTTTCTCATGCTTTAAGACTCATGATTACCCGAAGGACTTACCACTACCAATGAACTGTTTAGTTGTGGGCTTCTTCCTTAGATGCCTTTGTCTCTTTGGATTTTTGGGAGTGTCAGCAGTCTCCCTTATTGGCACATGGATTGCCGAATGGAAGGCCATGTCTAACTACTCATTCATGGCCTGCTAGCCTGGAGATATCTCGCCCGACTCACGAGGAGATTCAGCAACAGCCCTGATGGCAGTACCACCAGGGCTATACTGTAGAGAAGGAACTTCAGTAGTTCTTTTTCTTGCAAGCTGTAGGATAAAGAAATTAATTTCCTTGAGTAAAAAATCTTTTACTGAAATCGAGTTGCAATGTAAATAAGGAAAGAAAACTTACATCTTCAGGAGCCATGTACTCATGCCACTCCTCATCAGTGGCATCGTGATCCATCATTTCCTTCACTTTCTTGGTGATAGGGATAGAATCATTGGTGGCATGTATATAGGTCCTCAACTATTTGAAATAGGCTCTTACTTCATCAGGGTTGTCCTTGAAATGAATATTTTCAAAAGCTTGAAGAGTCCCTATTCCAGGAAGATGTATCCCTTCACATAGCTCCAGCCAGATAGTTTCAGTATCGCAGTATACATCCGACCATGTCTGGATGGTCCCTGGTCATAGATATGAAGGTGTACTAGAAGGCTACGAAGAGGGTCCTACAACCTTGGATTTTAATTTCTTTCTAGCTCCTGAAACTATAAAAAGAGAATGAAAACTTGTTACTCTATAAAGTCACTAGAAATTAAATTGCCTCAATAAAGTAACTCACCAGGAGTTGATGGAGTGGATCTCTTGATTCTGACAGGAGGATTATATACGACACATGGACACTTTGACACATGTTTTATCTCCTGATAATTTGATGAATCAGCCTCAGTTGAAGAACTCAGTGAACCAGCTTCAGAAGTGGAAGAATCACCTACCACCTGAATTGTTTCTTTCTCAATGGTTATCTTCTTCTTCCCCACCCGATAAACAGGTTTATTCACAATTGCCTTAGGATATGACGCTATCCAATTTTCAGTATACCATATGGTCAAATTACTTACCACTTCAGCATCTAGTAAGTCAAAAAATTCCCCAGTCCTTTCCATAGCCATTAGAAACCATAGTTGTCGGGAAACCATTGGATGCTACTCTGACCTGACGTGCATTGGAGGAGATACAAGAGTTGTCTGCAGACTGTTGAATTGGCATGCAAATCAATATGTAGCATAGGCCTCACATATAATTTCCCCATCAATTCTGGTGGCTAGTACACCATCTATGCAGGCTAGCATGTAAGACCTCTGTTCCAAGCTGGCTGATCCATCGTCAACAAATCGCCCTATCGGAAGATTTACATAGGAAAATAAGTGGAATTCCATATTCATACCCAGCCTTGGCCTAATATCATAGGCATTGAGGGACAAAAGACAAACTCTAGAGAAGGCCTGAACAGACGGTCTGAAAGAACTTACAGGAATCTGTATTCCGTTCTGAACAGCATATGTCCGGACGTGAGTGGAGATCCATCCCCATAAAACTTGGAATGGTCCCACAAATCTCAAAGGATACTTACCCATATAGACATGGAGTAAGGTCATGTGAATCTTTGCCAAAACTAGGGTAGCCAACCCCACCATATTCCTCTCAGCCAACTTGGCTCCAATAACGAAGGTCCCTGGCCTGAGGCCTCCCTTTGAATCTATGACTGGCAAAAGATAGACACCGATCCATAAGGCTAAAAAGCCTTCCAGAAGGGTCTTCTTCGGGATTTTATGATTCACTTCATACCCCCATTTCTCAATCGATCTTTCTTCCAGAGTCAGCTAGAATGTGCCAAGGGCACCTCTCTTATCCGCTCTAGGGAATCTAGTAGGATGAGTATAGGTGGGCCCCTTTTCCCTCTTCTTCTTGAGAAACACATCCATACATTCCTCTAGATGAATATCCCTTCTAGAATGAGTCTGTGAAGTATTTGAGATTTTGAGATTATGATAAATCTTCAATAACTCTCGAACCAAATCTAGAGTCTTCTCTGGATCATTCAAGTTGCCTTTGGAGGGATGAATTCGTCATACATATCACCCAAAATTGGAACCCCTGAGATCTTGTTGACATCCCACAAACTAATTCCTACATCTCCATGGGTCAGATGGAAAGAATTAGTTTCTGGGATCCAGCGGCTAAGAAACTCCGGTGCAAAATTATCATTCCTGTAAACATCCGTCTGCCCAGCCCAGACAGCTTCGTATGTTACAGCTCCCTTCAGATCCTCGAGAAACTCCTCACGACTTTGTCGCACCCAATAAGACCACATCCAAGTTGGCTTCACCCCTCCTCCAGAATGGAATTCCCATTTCTCCTTCCAGCATTTGGATTGATCCATCTGAGAATTTCGAAAGATTGAGGGATAACAATGTGGTTTCAACTCAGGTTTATGAGGTTTCAGATCTAGTGCACACGAGCTATGATGCATTACATAGGCATTCTTTACTGTTCCAGCATTAGAAAATGTTCATGTGATTGAGACATTTGCTGAAGAAATGTTGGTATAAGACTAAAACCAAGAATGCGGGAGATAGTTATTTGCCTCTGGAATATTGACATCTTACAGATGACCATGGCCATACAGAGGCAGATAGATGCTGTGCAAGATATTAATATGATTCTTCTTCAAGTACTTGGAAAATTCTGGAAGAATACTTTCACAGATGGAATTGTAATCATGGCCAACGATTTCCATCATATCATCAATTCTTTTGCTTTCCAGTTCATCAGCCATTCTGATTCTCTTGGGAGCCATTGGATCTGCACAAAAGCTGAATAATTAACTCTTAAAGTAAGTTAATTTTTCATAAAATTTGTGAAGGAATTTGAAAAATCGGCTAAGGCATTTAGGCGCGCAAGTCCTATAGTTGGAGCGCAAGTCTTTTTCGGTCGTGTAAGTATTGGGCGCACATGTATCACCGCATAAGTCCAAATACCTTAACAGAAGCACGACGCAAGAAACAAGAAGCGAAGATGAGTGAAAGTCGGGAATCCACTTGCGCTCCAAGAGGAAAAATGAAGTGAGAGCCGGGTTCTTTGCGAAAAGTGAGGCCATCTATTTATAGACGAGGTCGTACCCCTGCATGTCAGACCTTGCACGCCCGAAGCCCATTTGCGCGCCATACCCTGCACGCCAAAAGCCCATTTCCATGCCACACCCTGCGCGCCCTAATTTCCATTTTGTTTCTCGTTTTCCTTAGAGTCAAATCCTCATTTTTTTTGGATCCAACTCTAAGGGGGGACTTTTTATGACGCTCCTTTTTCGTTACAGAGTCTAAACGAAATGAAAAGGGAAATACCTCAAACAAAGAAGATTAATCCTTTGAATAATCATCAAAAAAAGAGAAAGGGATGAACAAGGAGAACATTTCCCATATGTCGCGCAAGTTCTAGCATGGTCGCTCAAGTATACTTGTGCGCCGCCCAAATGGTCAGGCAAGTGACTTGTGCGCCCTCTTTGAAAATCACCCAGGGTCTTCTCTAGCCTATAAATACCCCTATTGGGCCCCCCATTTGAAGAGGATTTTTTCCCAGAATTCAGATACAGAGCTCTGAATGCCCAAGTCTCTTCTTCAAATATTCCAAACACTTCTAAAGTAATTCTTTACCTAGAATGGAAGGTCTAAACAAGAGGAATAAGGTCTAAGTGTTATAATTCACTAACACTTGTGCGCCTAAGTGTTTTAAACTTAAGAGAAATTGACACACTTGCTCACCTCCTTACCTACTCATTGAAACTTCCATGCCACTCTTTTGGAAGTACCGAGGGATAATTCTAAAGGCTTTGGTTAAGGATCGGACAAGTATTACCCTACTGGTTAAAAATCGCTCAAGTACCCATGTGTCGCGCAGGTATACCTCCGCGCTGAGGACTTGCGCGCCCACGTAGTACCTGCACACCCACCAGGACTTGCATACCCTTCTATTTTTGGGTGCCCTTCCTACACATTTAACCCCTCTTATGTCATTCCACCTCTCCTATTCAAGATTCAGTCTTCTAGACACTCTTCAAAGCCGTTTATGGCATGTTTTCTTGATTGACTTCCTTATCTGAAAGCAATTACGTGGAACATCTCTCAAAACCTAGTGATTTACACATCTTTATGTCACTAAAATTATAGATTTCATTCATTCAACCTCATCCTTTAAGATGAGATAACCCTATTCATGGGCATCCAATTTAGGAGTAATCCCCAAGTCCTCATTAATTTGGGCCTCCTTTTCAGGAGTAAGCCCCAGTCATAATTTCCCTTAACCCGGCCCTCCTTTTCAGGAGTAAGCAAATGTCCAAGTTATCAAAATTGAGAATCCTCTTCAGGAGTAAACCCCAAGTCCCTTAATTCTGGGCATCCTCCTTAGGAGTAAGCCCCAACCATAATTCCCTTAACCTGGGCCTCCTTTTCAAGAGTAAGCCCCAATCTTAATTTCTCTTGACCAGTCATAATTCCTTTTGATATGGGCTTCCTTCTCAAGAGTAAAACCGAATCATAAGTACCTTCCTAACTTGGGCATCTTCTTTAGGAGTAAGCCCCAAGATTAGAGTATCCAAATCTACATTAATCACATATACCTTTATGGTCCCTGTTCCTGGATTTCTTCCCTGATGTAAATATTAATCCTCATCTATTTGGGTTGTCATACATACATAAGACCAACATCATTACATCTTTCCCGGCACAATTGTCTAATTACACTAATACCTCTTGTTTCTCACACCGAGCATGACCCATGTGATATTAGAGTGTAAAATTAATCATGACATCTTTCTTTGAGCCATCAATCATGCATAAACATCATAATCCCTTACTCAAACTATGTGGGTTTTGATTCCTTTTCCAAAACAAAGGATACGTAGGTAGCCCATCTGCGGGTACGATCCCAACTCTGAAATAATCCACGTCCTTCTGAGTGACAGTAATCTTCAAGTGCCCCACTGAGTGGCTTTAAAACCACTATGGTCATCATAATGACCAAGATACTTTTATGTATTGAAGTATACAATTGACTAAGAATCTCTAATAAATACATATGATTCTCTATAGATGAAGAACCTCGAATGCATATAAAAGATTCTCTAAATTTCCTAAATATTTAATCATTGATTGTTAGATCTAAAGGAAAGATCATTTTATACTTGGTAATGTAATAAGGATTCACGAACATAACTTAAATCTATAAAGAGAGTCCCAGAGTAGACAATAATTCCCCTAAAAAAGGTGGGATGAGTCCAACCTCCCATCCTCTCGACCAATGAAAATTCCTAATCCTAATCAGTCCACAACTAATGAGCTCCTACCTTTGGAAAGTAGGTCTAAATGGATGTGGAATCATTGGGTGTTTCCGGTTATATGAACAAACCCGTTAGAAACCACTTGGAATTTTTGAATCTTAAATCAATGATATCATCCCCTATTCCAGAGGAAACAATATAGAATTAAGTTGACATGGTTTTGATTAAAATAATCAAAAAAATTAGAGTCTTTTTTATAGTTATTATGAAAGGAAACAATATGGATTCTAAGTTATAAGTTAAATGTATGAAAAATGTCATTGAAAAATTTATATCTATCAAGATTATGAGGGTCAATAGTGATCCTCAATTTCCTATTGAGCCTGAATTTTTTCTGTATATTCCTCTACTTCCTTTATGGATCATATTCGATATGTATAGAGCATATCATGGTGCACCCAACCTTATTTGATATGATGTTATCTCCAAAACTAGTATAGGATTTGTCAAAGGATGTTTTGAATAATTTTTTCGTACCTTCATTACCATTGAAATTTAGATTTGGGTTGTCATTCATAAATTCTAGTATGATAAAAAAAATTATGGGGATATATATGGATTGAGATTAACTCTTTATTAGTGGCCAATCATTTTTATATCTGATCATATTTTTTTCCATGGAAACTCTTCAATTAATGGATTACTTTTGGGTCTAATTGGAAATGGTTTGTTTTTTCCCACTCTCATTTATAATAAAGTGAACATGGTAGATGATTCAATGTCCAATAATGTAGTTAAGTATGAGAACTAATTCTAGTAAATTTATCTTAATGACACTTTTCTTCCCCATAATCTCTCTAATTTCAAGGTATATGTGTACACCCACATTTAATCCATCCATTATCCAAGACTACTTTTTTATTTAATAAATCTCTATGTGAATGTTACATTGACCCATTAACCAAACAATATTGGATTATATATTTTATTTTATCATTTTATTTCTTTTATAAATGTTCCATAAATTCATTAATTTATAATAAATTTATACTTGATGATGAAGTGGGAACCTTAAATTTACATATGAACAATGATACTCCTTTAGAAAAGAGGATAGAACTGACCCATAAGTGTACAACCTATATATTGATAGTGGAATCATTTATTAATATCTATGATCTCTTGGTCCTTAATATGGAAATCATTTATTTCATTAAGGGATGGCCTTTCTAACTCAATTTTGAGCCGATATAGAATATTTCAACAAGAGAGTATCTTCCACATCTCATGTTTCTATTTAATAAACACACCATGGTTAGTGGTAATTGCAATATAGTTGATTATGTATTGATCTATGATATATAATATTAATTATAAAATTATGACTTGTCTTGTCATTGAGTCAATTGATGATAAATAGTTTAGAGTCTTACTTTATATGGTAGACTCATATCCTTATGAATTCCATGAAGACTTCTCAGAAATACGACTTAAGAGGGAGGTGGAATTTACCATTGACATTGTTATTGGAAACAAAACTTATCTCAATTAATCCATATAACTTGGATCTAACTAAATTATGTTAATTAATGATCTAGTTTAAATAAATTTTTGCTAAAGGTTTCAACAAAACCATTCACTTCCCCTTGGGGATCTCTATTTATTTAGCTAAGAGTTTTATTTGGATATTATGCTTATTTCTGGGCTATAATTAATTGAACTAGGATATAATAAAGAATAGATACTATTTTCTAGAATTTATTATATCTTAAATAAATTAATTATGGTTATTTGGTTTAAAAATATTGAAATTTGCATAGTTATCCATCAACATAATGTTAGGTAAGTTAATTTTCCTAAGATAGTTTTCTGAAAAGAGTATAATAATTTTCTAACATCTGTTAATGCATTTTGTCCTAATAATAACTCCTTATATATTTATGGCCACATTTAAAAATATTTTTCATCATTTTATAGAAAACTTTATCGTAGTATTTGTCGATTAAATCCTCATTTATTCCAAAATGACCTCGACCCTAGAAACCTAGAAATGGTGCCTTATTTCAACACATTTGAATAGATACAAGAATAAAATCCCTAAGGATAAATTATTTTACCAATTTGGGAAGACTAGATACATAGATTGTACCCATTTTAAAATTGGGAAAATAAAATAAAATATAAAAAAGTAAGATTTTTGGATACTTGAAACTCATTCCAAGAATTCGTCTTCATATCCTGGGAGAAGAGAACAAAATAAGTGTGATCTCAAATTCTAAGGGAGGTTTTAGTACAGTGTAATCTGTCAGTAATTAATAATAATAATTCATACATAAATTTAAATAACTTAATAAACATTCCATTTAAATAACTTGATTGCATTAACAGGTAAAGCATAATAAATATGGAAAGTTAAATAACTAAAAACACATGTCATTTAATAAATAACTAATAATGAAATAGATCCCTAGATAATGTCATAGTGATAATATCCTAGTTAGTGATAACTAAATACCAAATTATATAAATGACTAATTATCAGATGTCATGTTTTCCAGGCACATCATACCATTTGTGCCAAGATCTATCCTCAAGACAGTTTAAAACAAATTGGGTAAAAACCCATCTTATTTGACCAACTAAGACATGTCAAAATACTATCGATGCATGAAGGGGATTACATTAACCAGTCCTAAACCCATATATTTATGTAAAAATTATTCCTCATATATTTAATAATATATTTAATTCAAAAACAATGTTCATTATAATCATATATCTGTATTGAGTAAAGGATAGAAATTTTTCAATATTTCCACAATTAATCAAATAACATCCAAATTAAAAACAATATGTAAAATTGTTATAAGGTATAGGAAATAATCATATCCATCATAAAAAATATGGATATTTGAGAGAAATTTAATTTCGAATGAAAAATTATTACACTAAAGTTGTTATTTTAAGATAATGATAACAATCACAAAAAAGTGATAGTTCAAAATAATTTTTACCCCTTGGTAATTTTCAATTAAAATACCATTGGATGAAATAACTCAAATTTGAAATTAAAATAACATGAATGATTAATTCTTCATTACATTACTTGTAAAAGTGATAGTATATACACCACATAAAAGTTAATTGGTGCATAATAACAAATAAGAATCGAGGGACTGTAAATTGAGATGAAATCCCTTACCTCAAGCTTTAATTTGGATAAATATTAGTAAAAACATGTATAATAGTTTTAAAAATGTCATTAAATTACACCAGAATCATATTAATATTTACAATATCATATAAGACCCTTTCATAACATCTTATCACCCATTTATTGAAAATTATTCTTTATTTTCATTATTTCTGGTGTTTATTGACTTGTTTTCATATGCATGTCTTATCATTAAATATATGGTTCATGCACATATTATAGAGTTTCATCATTCCAACATTAATAAAAATGACATAATTATCATATTTATACATTAATTATACTTTTAAAACCAATCATTAATAATGGAAATTAAAAATTAAGTATGTCATAATCATGGACTTGGTAGGTCACACGTACGCATGAGTAACGCTTCCATTTTTGACCACTCATTTTGGAAATGAGGTAAGTAATACATTAACCTTACATTATGATAATAGTATCATTAATAATATATTATATTCTTATATATATTTTTCATAGGGTGTGGTAGTAATGCCACTACCCTAGAAGCTCGGAGCCGGTGTATTATTTTAATTTATTGCCATGATTACCGTGAATCAAATCCTGAAGGACTGATATGTTTGGTAATATTGAAGAAACAAGATATATAAATAGAACCCATTTTACATTTGGAAGGAATCAAAATATGATACATAAAAAATCTAATAAACTGAATCCTTGAAAACACAATAAATGGTCTCTTCTTCATAACATAGGGAAGGAAAAAACAAATGAAAGGTGTGAGATCAAATTCACATTAAGGGTAAGAAATATACCAAAATATAACATAAACATAAACTTTATGCATGGTGAATAACTAAAACACATTCCTTTAAAAATAAACATGACACATTATGGTAGGAATAATAGATAAATAAATAATTCCATAATAAAACATGATGAATTGTATTATACTAGTAAAATAATCACCTGAACTATCAATATTAGTTTCATAATGAGGGAAATTCATATTCCGAACATTCTAAAATATACGGTCAAGACCTCGTGCTAAAACCATAAATAATAATTGTGTCACGGCATCATGACAAGACCATAGTTTGTATTATGAGACCTACCAATGCATAGAGGGGTGATAGTGGGCCCCACCCAACACTTAAAAAGTCCAATTCATTCCTCATATGATTGGGGTGAACATAAAAAATATACACATTCCTATTGAAACTAATATATGAAATGTAAATAACTTTCCCCAATATTTAATCATAAACACAACCATTCAGGGGAATATGGTGAGTGGTTTCAAGGTATCACATCAACAATCAAACTAATCATAAACCATTAAATAAAACACAGTGGATTATAACATAGGATATTAACCTAAATTAAGATCAATATTAAACAAACGATGTTGACATAGATGAAGGTACTTTTAAATTAGACCATTGAAAAATCCTTGAGGAAATAATCCTTAAACATTCCAAAGTGTCTCATACCACCTTGAAGCATTCAAATAATAATCCATTAGAATATAATGCGAATATATAGAATTTTGATATGATATACCAAAGTTAAATACATAAACCACAATCAAGAAATAATTGGTGAACAATGCATATATCCCATAAAAGTTAAAGTGAGAGAGAAAAAACCATTTTACTTTGGAAAGAGGAGTTCTTCTAGAATGTCATTTGTATTTTTAAAAAATCTAGTTTTAAACATTTATATACCATAAAATAAAATTTAAGGTCATTGAAATTATATTTGAGGCTTAAATAAAGTCTTATTGTGGTAAAATCATTTAGAAAGTGCTTTTAAAGAAGATTTAGAAATAAAACATTTTCATGTGGTTTAATGAAAATTTTAAAGGATTCTAAAGTGAAAAGGCATGTTTGATATCCTAAAACAAGAAATGAACCATCACATTAAATTTTTTTATTCTATAAAGATAAATATGTCTTAAAACAGATTATATATGGAACTTCAAAATTGGTAAAAATCTGAGAAGATCCTTCAATCGAGCTTGTATTTTGGGTAGAATTTTTAAAAGATCCTCTTAGAAAATGTAACTTCCCATAAATGAAATTATGATTCTAGTTGATAAAAATATATAGAACATTCACACATAATTTATGAAGATTTAATATGAATAAATAATAATATCATTTAGGTGAGGAAGGAATAAGAAAAATATAAATGAAAATGGAGGTTCGGGTAGAATATACTTAAAACTTTGTAATCAATTGAATCCTATGCTCCAAAATTAACTGTCATAAAAGATACATTTATTATTATTAAAATAAATAGAATCATTATTTTAAATTTCAATGGGATTTATAAAAACACCATACACAAGTAGTAGTAGTGAATATGGAAAATCTAATAAAAATGGGAGTGAGATGAAGAAACCCCTTACCTTAAGTCTGATGTTGTTCTTCACATGATCTTAGTGTCCTGGATCACAAAATTAAATTCATAAATTAATATTTAAATAACCTCTTATTTATTTATTTTATATATTATAACCTTTTTAGGTTCATTCATGGACTTTTTATGGGTTTAAGAGGTTCAATTTTATTGTTTTGGAAACATTTTCTTCCTTGGTTTTCATGATAGGTTTACTTGTATTCATGAATGGAAGTTTGTTTGAAATGTGTTAAAACATCCAGAATTGTTAATATATATTATCAGTGAAAATAAAGGGATATAAATTATCTTATAATTAATTTGGTTATATACCATGAAGATGACTTGTTTGATAAAAGATAATGTTAAATGATTGTATTTACTTGGCAGTTTTGTGCATAATGGACTTGTTTTGAATTATTATTTTGTATTATTAGGGTTTGAGGATTACAGAACATTGCATAAGATAAAATAAATATATTCTGATCTTTTTAGACTATAAAAATGGTTTTCTGACCATAATTTAATATGGTAATAAAAATTTATAACCCGACATCCTTAAATGTGATAAATTAACACATCTCGGATAATGTTTTCATTTTTAGTATAAGAGGAGGCCAAAATAAAGATGATGATAAAATATTCCATTAGAATAATAAAATTATTTTTAATGTAAGGAACTATAATTTTTATATCATTTGTACTTGTTTAGATGAAAAAAATAAAATAAAAGATCACAAAATAAAAGGAAAGTTGAGAAATCCCTTACGAAAATCGGATAGCCTAACATCGTCACCTAAAAATTCATAAAAAATATTGTTGAGAGAAAAACGTTATATCATATATATTACATAATATATACAGTAAGGGAATATTTAATTACATATCCCAATATAATACATTTGAAATTAAAACATAATAACATAATAATAGTGCTTCAAAAAGAGAGATATTTTGAGATGAAAATTCTGTAGCATAACGGCTATGCAACATAGTTTTAGAAAACATTAAAAATAATGGGGAAGGGGTAACCATTTCATATAAGACTCATAAAAAATAATTAGGACAGAATAAAATGGAAATAAAAACATGGTATGAAATGTTGAAATACATACCACATAAAAGAAAAATTGAAATAAAAGAAATGAAAAGAGGAATTTACCTCTTGAATCCACCCCATTGAGAGTCTCTTTGAAGGAAAAGGTTTTAGTCTTTTGGAAAGACAGAGATATTCTTGTACTTTTGGAGTGACTAGGGGAGGGTATTTGAGCAGAATTTTAAAGAGATTCAAGGATTAGAGTAGTGAGGATAATTTGTATACACTTTATTATAAACTATTTCACTATTCATCAAATATTCTAGTATTTTAGAAAAATACCAAATTTCAACATTACCATTTTTTAACGTGTAGAATTAAAAAATGAAACAAATTTTTTAAAATTGATTTTATAAATATTTTTATTTAATTTGTAAATAAAATAAAAATTTATTCCTAAAAAACAACTTTAAAACTATAATTTGTTTTCTAACACATTGAGAAATTAATCAAGGTCGCATAACATTTTCTCATAACCATAATAGAATAAAGTAACAATTTATGAATAAATTTTATGAAAGTAAATTTCCATTTAAAATTATTAAATTAATCGTAAAATTTTAATTAAAATATTTATGACATACAAAAATACCAATATTTATACTGTGATCAATTTTCACTTTTATGATGTCTAAATTGTGTGTTTACATTCATGGGTGAAGTTTATATTTTTTGGACAATTTACTATTAATTAATATTCATTAATATTCATAAGGATATGTCATAATTCAAAAGGGTATGATACTATTCACCAAAAATTATGTTTGTCCTATCAGACTCAAAATATCTTACTAAACGCAACCGTGTATGTCAGTTTTTCAAAATTCAAATCACAGTGATGGAAATATTATGTTTACTCAGATAGGTTATAACAAGTGTTGTTTTTTAGAGACTTAGTGTTTCATACATTCTGTATTAAATCTATTTTTAAATTCTTGTGGTGTTATAGTGGTGATGAAAATAGATTCACATCAATTCGTGAAGACGGTAGTCCACACATACACGAACGATGTTTTCATATTTACGTTAGTGAAAAGAAAAGAAACAAAATGATATATATTATATTTAAATAAGAACTATTTTCCATAAATATCTTAATTATTTCATGTATAAAATAAATAATCATTAACATAGTCTTTATCACCATCCCTTTGAAGTGTTAGTGAAAGATGAATCACATTGATTCGTGATGCGGTAGTCCACTATAAACACGAGCGATGTTATCATATCTATTACGAAATGGAAGGTAAATATATATATCTGATATAATTAATATATAGATAAAATTATATTATAAATATAATATTTATTCTTTATATCGATCATCATACCCTACCTTGAGTGGTGGAAATCGAAAAAACCAACTTTGGTTCACGAGCCGGTAATCTGCCACACACATGAATGATGATTTTGTAACAAACTTGATAGAAGTTGAGTATGTTTTAGGTCATTAATATATTACTAAAACATCCTATTATATGGAATATACTGATCTTATTATACCATTATTTTCAAATAACAATTTAAGTGGGTGGAGAAAGAAATAAAATATGGCGCTCATTGAAGACCATTTCTTAATCTATGGGTAACCGCCATAGTTTTTCACTAAAACCTTTATTGATAGGATTTACATATAAAATAAGGCTTACATGATGAGGTTAGGGAAGTATGTATTTTATTTTTATAGTTATGTTTTGAACCAATGTGGTTTTAATATGTGATGTTTTGAGGATAGTGGGTGGCCTTTTAGAAGTGGGGTGAGGGGCACACTTGTATTTGTTTTGAAACAGGGAATTCAAACCATGTTTGTTTCATGTCACTAGGCCCTAATAATGTTACATTATAGATACTATAATGGATATGGTCGATATTTGGCCATCCAATGGGGTTTGGACAAGTTTGGGATCATTATTGCGCCTATTATTCTATGTTTAACCACTTAGTCAACTCGTTTTTACCTTAATCACTATAATTAATTTTAAATATTGTCACAAATAAATGTGGTAGAAAATTGAGTAAAACTTATTATAATATATAAATTATGATTTTTCCAAATATAAAATCCATTTTCCAAATTTAAATCACATAATTCACTTAATTTAATTTTTAATTAATCCCACATACGTGATGAGAAATAAGGTTCTTAAAGTAAAAAATTTCAAAAGTTTACAATGTTTTTATATCAAAATTCAATATCAAAATGAATATAATGACCTAAATTAGATTAATATATTTATAATTTAACATTTTTTACTATAAAAATGATTAAAAATACACTTTTACATTTTAAATTATTTATATTAAAAGGCGGTTTTCAATAAAAATAAAATATTTTTCACTATTCAATAAAAATGAAAATTTTAAGAAAAATCCGAAACAATTTCGATAATATAATATTGATAATAAAATTTCAAAAAATGTGTTTATTTTTTCAAATAAATTTCATAATTTTTTTTAAATGTAATTTTATATTATATGTGAGAAGTATGACTAAACAATGCTTTGTTTAAACCCAGTGTTATATGCCTTCAAAGCTATCAATAAAATTTAATTTATTCTAAAAGGAATGTAATATAAAGTCTTGGGGTTTTAAATGTTTCCATCCTATAAAAATTAATTGTTTAAATTTCATTTATATTACCTTCTAAATAGATGTGGGTAGTTTTTCTTCGTTATATCATCTGGTTCCCACGTTGTGTCCTCCATATAGTGATTTATCCAAAGCACCATTACCAAAAAATTTGTATGTTTACTCAATACTTTATCTCTATTATAAATAGTTTTTATGGGTTCTTCATATAATTATAAATGATTTTCTAACTTTATTTCATCATAGGTGATCAAATGTGTTGGGTCTAGCATGTACTTCCATAGTAATGATATATGGAACACATCATGAACTTTTGATATATTTTCCTAAATTACCAAATGATAAGTAAAAAATAAAATTATTTAGATAATTTCAAAAGGTAATATATATCTAAGGCTTAGCTTTCCTTTCTTAAAGAACCACATAACACCCTTCCACGGAGATACTTCCAATAAAATAATATCTCTCATTTGAAATTCAAAATAATTCCTCCAATTATCAGCATAACTCGTTTTCCTACTTCATTCTGCTTTAATATGAGAATAAATTGCCTTTAAATTTGTTTTTGTTTATTTAAAAAGTTATATTCATAAAATTATCATTTACCCAAATTCATCCCCAAAATTTGGTGTATGAAATCTTTTTCCATATAATGATTCATACAGAGCCATTTGAATATATGAATGGTAACTATTATTGTTAGAAAACTCCACCAAAGGTAAATACTTATCCCAAATACCTTGAATGTAAATTGAGAATCAAATAAAAAATTTATTCCAATTTTTGAATCATTATTTTGGACTATCCATTAGTTTTAGGATGGTAGGAAGTGCTCATATTAAGCTCAATATCAAGATCCTTCTGAACACTCCTCCGTAATTTCTATATAAAAAAGGGATCTCGATAAAAAACAAATATATGTAGGTGATCCATGAAGTCTTAAAAATTTATTAATATAGAGAATTTTAAGGTGATAAATAGTTAAGTATTCTCTTATAGTGATTAAATTTTTATATTTGGTTAGGCAATCAACGATAACCCATATTAGGTTATTCTTTCTAGGAATATTTGGTAGACCTGTGGCAGTTTCCATAGTAATGTCGTCCCATTTCCATGTAGGAATAGAAAGAGGATTCATGAATCCTAAAGGATACTTCCTCATAGCTTTAAATATTTTACAAACTTAAAATCTTGACACATAATCTTCAATTTCACACATCATGTTATCCCACAAAATATTTCATTCAAATCCCAATACATCTTTGTTCTATTAGTGTTTATAGAGAAATTTGAACTATTAGTATCATCTGAATAATTCCTTTTTATTTTTGGTATATATGAAAAACATAATCAATTTCCAAATTTCATAACACCATCTTCACAAAATAATGCTACTAATTTCGAATCATTCACAACATTAGTTTTCTTCTAAAATTTCTCATCACCAGATTTAGAATTTTTTATCTTTTCAAATAGAGATGGTTTTGAAATCATTTGAAAAATAAATAATGTATCCCTTTATACAGTAATTACCATGTCTATATTTACCAGATCAATGAATATAGGATCCCTCTAAAACCTAATTTGGGTTATAATTCCATGAGCTTTACCACTTAATGAATCTGCTGCCTTATTTTCTTCCCCAAGGTGATTGTGAATTGAGAAATCATAATCCTTGAGTAGCTCGAGTCATCTCATTTTCCTCATATATGGAACTTTATATGAAAATATGTATTTCAATATATTCTGATCTATGCATATCTCACACATTTCACCATATATATAATTTCTCTAAGTATTCAATGAAAATAGTATAGCTTCCAAATTAATATGATGGGTAGGGACATTCAATTCATGAGTCTTATATTTCCCTGATTCATATGAAATAACATTATCATTTTTCATTAGGACACAACAAAGTCCCTTCATTTATGCATCACCACATATCACAAACCCATGAATTCTAGATGGTATAGTAATAAATTAAATATTTTACCAATATACTCTTTATTTTATCAAAATATTCTTTAAAGTCTTTTTTTGAAACAAACCTAGCCCCATTTCATGTATGCTTTTTTAACAGGTTATCCAATTATGAAAATTTATGAATGAATTATTTATAGTAACCTACCAAGCCAATGAAACTACTTACCTTATTTATGTGTGTTGGTATAGGGAATTCAATAAATGCCTTTGTATTTTCCAGATCTACTAGGATTCCTTCTTTGGAGACAATATGGCTTAGAAAAGAAACCCCCTAAAAACAAAAATTTCACTTACTAAATTTTCCATATTACTCTCTCCTTGTAAGAGTATCAATAATGATCTTCAATTGATTCATATGTTCCTCATATACATTAGAATACATCAGTATATCATTAATGAATACCAGAAAAAATTCTCAAATATTTTCTTTGAATATATTGTTCATTAGATCCATAAAAATATAGGGAGCATTAGTTAATACAAATGGAATTACTATAAAATCATAATTTATATACCTTGTTCTAAAACAAACCATCATAATGTATTACTTATTTAATTTCAATTTGTGACGCCCATAATGAAGATAAATCTACAAAAAATATTGGGGCCTATCAAGGTCATAAAATATTTCATCAATGTGAGTCAGAGTATACTTTTTATTTATTTTAATTTCATATGTTTTCATATAATCAATAAATATCTTCATGGATCATTATTTCTACTTAATAAAGTGAGCATGGTCTCCCCATGGTGAAACACTAGGACAAATAAATACCTTATCACCCAAATCCTTTATTTCTTTCTTCAATTCCACTATTTCCACAATGGTCCTTCTTTATGGAGTCGTGGATATTAGTATTGAATCCAGGATCAAATCAATGGAAAACTCAGCTTTACACTTTGAGGGAATCCAGGTAATTTATCAGGAAATGCATCAATGTATTCATGTACAATAGGTACATCCTAAATTTTAAGAATACCCGATTCATCCCTATATTTTTCTTCTCATATTTCCAAAGAATCATATTCTGTAGAGATACTGGTGGTGGATCCATATATAACTTAGATTATGAAGTCTCTGATCTAAAGATAGTGAATTCTACCTCTTCTTCATAAATTATAATTTCCTTCTTATTGAAATAAATTTTCCCAACATATTTCAAAACCTAGTCTATACCAAGCCTTATATCAAATTAAACCATAGGCATGATAATAAGTCGATC
The DNA here is from genome assembly GCA_963277665.1 of Viscum album. NCBI lineage: Eukaryota > Viridiplantae > Streptophyta > Magnoliopsida > Santalales > Viscaceae > Viscum > Viscum album. The sequence continues at coordinate 153,685,597 of OY728144.1, read as the reverse complement.
AAATAAATCACGTTTATGTGTAATAATGGGGACTTCTTGACACATCTTTATTTTAATGAGACATACCTTAAGAATTTTTACTGACAAATCTCTTATTAAATTAAAAGGTAAATGTAAAATTTTTATAGAAAACTCAGTAGGTATAAAGGATTTCGAGTATCAAGAATCAAATAATCCATCAACTAAATTTTATTATAGTATTAATGAACATGACACCACACCATTGGGCACTTCCACCTCAATAGTGGTGATTGCAAAAGCTTGGCCTTCTCATGTTGGCCTCTTCTATGTTATATCCCCTTGATATTTGGGGAATTAATTTGGATACTACCACATATACGTATAGTTGGGACACTAAATATAAGTGTTCCTATTCTTCTCATTGCATTCTTTAACATGATGACCCCTTTATCCATGCATATAACAAACTCTCATTTCATTCATACATTTACCAATGAGATTATTTCTGAAGATCTTACATGAATAAAATTTCTTTACCTTCTTCTTTGATTCAATTCGTTTATCTTAGTGTTTATATAGCCTATTCTTCTCTTGATTCCCCCTAAATATATTTATTCTAGAAAATTACTTCTCCATTTTTATGGAGTATAAAAATATTTCATCATTTGATTAAAAATGTTGGGAGAATAGTTCCCTTCAGATACTTGGCTTAAGCCATTCAAAAAATTGATCAATCTTGCAATCTTTGTTGCGTATATAATCCATACCATACATGGATAACCTTGTAAAGGTATCTTCATAATCTGTGATACTTTATTCTTTGTTTTTCTTTAATATAAGTTACTTTCTCTTTATCTCAAAATTTCATCATGATGTAAATGTTTATTAAAGAATGAATCCTTAAAATATTTCCATTCCATGAGTTTTTTTTCTTCTCCCACCCTAGTATTTTGGATCAATAACAATTATTGATCAACATCGCCTTTGAGATAATACACCAAAAGTGTATCCTTTTTCTTTTCACCATATCCTAAAGACATAAATATATTCTCTAGAGGACTGATAAATTTCTCACCTATAATTGGATTATTAGTCCCACTAAATTATGGGGTCTTCTTTCACATAAATAAATCCAACATAGGATAGTATCATTGTGAAATAGGTTGTTACATCTTTGAAAGATTATTTGTAACAACCTGATTAGGATTCCCTAATATAGAAATAAATTTCTTCATTCCAATACCAACTATATTAGTTCCCTAAACAAGGAAATATATACATTTTTCATGATTATTGATATCATTCTTCATTATGGGAACCATTTATAAATAATGGAACATACTGGATTAGCTCATAAAATTATGAATTTTAAACCATAATGTATAATTCCAAATATGGTGTAATACTTAATATAAATTAAAAAATTATGCATTATTAATCTAAAAATCATAAAGAGTGGTTTATTTTAGGATATCTTTACTTGCAAATATTTATAATAGTTTGTAATAAAAATTTGAATTATCTTAAGTACATCACCTCGGAGTGTCAAACAAGGTGCACAGTAAGGCCTATTTCCGAGTACAAAGTAATGCCCGAGTCAAGCCCAATAATCCTTTTTTGGAGTTACTGTCCCTAGGTACCTATGTTCCAGAACCACATCTATGTATAGTATATAGATAGGGGTATATTTTTAGGAAGAACCACATAATATATTCCTTACCAAAACATTAGTATGTTCTTATATACTTATCCTCAAAGTCTATCATAAGGGTACATTACTGAATTAATGTTTTCCTAAATATAGTTCCCATGGTTTATACTATAATTCATTTGATACCTACAATAATGACCCTGACCCTAGTATCCTGAGTCTAGTGCCTTATATTATTACATTTTAATAGATACAAGATTAAAATCTTATTGTATTGATCAGTTTAGTAGTTTTTCAAGACTATATATATACTTAATACCCATTTTACATTGGGAAAATAAAATAAACCATAAAAGAAGTAAATGTTATTATTCCTTGAAACTCATTCCATGAATTCCACTTCATATCATTGGGAAATGAAACAAAATAAGGGTGAGACAAAATACACAGTATGGTTTAATTATAGTGGAATCTATCATGAATCAATAATCATGATCAATGTGTAAAGGTAACTAACTGAACACAAGTGCCATTTAAACAACTTGACTTCATGAGTAGATAAACCAAAATCAATGTGTAAAGATAAATAATTGAAAACACATTCCATTTAATCAATTATAGATAATAAAATGCATCCAAAGATTATGTCATAGTGAAAAGATTCTGGATACTAATAACTAAATACAGAATGAAAGGAATGCTTAATTATTGGGCATCATGTTTCCTAGTAAAATGATACATTTACCATCAAGATCTAAAATTAAGATATCCATCGGTTTCATGATACACCAAATTACACTTGATTTATATGAAACACCAAGATAACATTATGCTACACAAAACACTAAGTTTATATTTTGGTACATGAAACACTAATTTTGGTTTTTTCTATACATAATACTAATTTTAGCTTATGTTAAAAACAACACTGAGTTTAAATGAAATGTGGCATACTATAAAATATTATTATTTAATATGATTGTTATCACCTAGTAATTGGAATGGAGTGTAGAAATATGATTAAATGAATTATAAAAATATGGTTTACAGATGTGCATAAAAATAATTCTTTGGTGATCAATTAGTTATAAATTAAAATACAACCCTTTTAAAAATAGCAGGGAATATTTCTCTAAAAACACTTTTTATGCGCATAAGTGTGTTTTATATAAATAAATTAACCAAATCACTTTTTCTTAATGAATTTAATGAAACATATATATAATATATATTCAACTAAAATTTTAACATTTATATTATGTTCTTTCTCAACAATATTTAAGAATAAATCAAATATTTTTCTTGACAATTGTTTTTTTAATCCAGTGTTTTCACCTTTTCAAGGCACACTTATTTTAAAAATAAAATTTTCCAGTCTTATAAAATTAATTTTATAAAATAAAAAAAAATTCAAATAATAATTTAAATACTATCTTAGTATGAATTTTTGGTCTTTTTTCTGAATTGTTTCATGTAATTATTAATAGTAAAAAATACTGGATTTAAATTGAAAACTATCTTTTTGTCTAAATTATTGAGAAAGGTCAATAATATTTAAATTTTATTTTCAAGTATAATTAGTTACATTATATATCGATTAATCCAATATGGGTTATTAAAATAAATTTCATATTGAAATTGGATATAAAAACTGGGTGAACGTTAGAACATTTTCACTTTAGAAATCTATTATCTTATTGACCATACATCAATTATTTTAAATTAAATTCTACCACCTATGTGAATGGAATTTGTAAAAATGGGTTGAATTTTTGGAATAAATATAATATATATTATCTAATAAAGTCAAATTAATTTTTTACTACAATGATTAGTGAAAATAGTGAAAATTATTAACTTTGATTAAGGTTAAAAAAATTGGTTTGTGCATTACATGCAATTATAATAAAATTAATTTTACACACATATATTATTTTTATTTAAATAATTGGGATTAATATTTATAATAATTATTTATAATTATATAATAAATATCTTTTAACTATAGTCATAAATGATAAATTACCTAGGTAAATAAAAATATACAAGTCACCTTGGTAGAAAATATAATGATAAAATTTAGTAAACTAAAATACTAATGAATAAATTGATAAAAAAATGCATCGATTTTATACCATTGAGATTTTAATTGAATAATTCATCATTAAACATCATTAATAATCAATTTTGGATCCACATTATGTAAGGTATACCACCCAATAGTGAAAAATTTTGGGTATTTACAAAAAATGATGCCCCTCCTTGATTATAAAAGGGTACTCACTACCATCCATTCTACATACCTCTAAATCCATTTGAATCAGCCAATAGCTAAACAAATAACTTCAAAAATTCCATCCATTCATTCTAGAATCTCTATTTTGTGTAGAAATAAATCCTAGTAAGGATTTAGTGGAAACCTATGGAGAATACCCGAAAAGAGATGATGTTCTTCAAAGAAACTCTTTATTTCATTTCTTTCTCCACCTCATTACATTATTATTATAACATGAAAATATAATAAATAAATTATATTTTACATACTGAGATATTATTAGGTAATGGTTAAGACCTATAAATGTACAAACTTCCATTAAATGGGTTACTAAATCATCCTTTGTGTCCACGATGGATTACCCCCTCACGAATAGATGTCATCTATTTTTCCATTACCACCTATTGTGGTTAGAAATAATGATGGATTTATATTTTATATATTATATTTGTGAAATTTATGATTTTTTTATGATTCTTAAATTTGTATATCACACATATGTTTAGGTTTTCAATTTTTTTGAAATAAAATAACAATGTTCATGTGTACTGCGGACTACTGCCTCATGATGAGATGTGATTCATCCACTCTTTACATGGAATGTATTAAAGAGGAGTTTAATAAACATATGTGATATATATGACATAAAAATGATTCTGAAATGATAATATATATATATATATCATTTACTTTTCTTTCTTTCAAGGTGATAAGAAAATGAAACCCATGTTTATACGTACGTACGACCTACCATATCTATGAATATTGTATTTCATTTTCTATCTCTAAATTTTATAGATTACTCTAAAAAATATATACTGAATATATATAATATTTATATCATGGTTTAAATTCTGGATATTATGAAATGATTATTTAATTAAAAGGACCAAAAATAAAAATTCAGAACATATATTAAAAACAAATCAATTATTACCTGAAACATAACTTTAACATGGTATTGTTAATAAATAGGTAAAATGGTCTTAATAAAATAATATATGATACTATATATATAATTATTATTTTTTAATATATTTATAATAAACTTATATTTCTTATATATTAGGGTTTAATCTACAGAATGAAATTCAAGACTTGAGGAAGGGGATTATCGTCCCACTTTTACTTTTTGTGAGAAACATTTTCTGTTAAGCAACTATTTATTTTATATAGTTTATATAAAGCCCATTAATTTATTTTATGATTATTACACATAAATTTATTTGAATTTTAATATCCATTTGAGTATCTCTCATTAATTGGGTTTACGATTTCATTATTATCAGTATGGTAAGGGTTTTTGTCTCAATTTTTCATCCTTAAGACGTAAGTTATGTTATGAACCTATATCAACTCATGGGGTGTATGTATGGACCCTTTAACATGTAATATCATTAATTTATTATTATTTGAGATTTTTTAAGTGTCTAATTATTTTATTCCATCATGGAGATTATGATTCAATGTTATTAAAGTGGTAAATATTTTATGTTACAATTTCATCATTTATCAATATTGTTTAAAATTAAGTCTCAAATTTTGAAATCTCATGATCTACCAGTCAGAAATAATCAAAAATTGAATTCACATCTATTTTTCATGATATATTCCAATAGTGGTACCATTTTTCCACTCATTATACTTAAATTTATTGAGAAAATGTTTTTAAGGAAATTTGACATTATTTCCCTCTTTGGTCAAAAATTTGTTTTCTTCCAAAAATATTGTTTTCTAAAAGTGTTTTCATAATTTTTTTATTTATATTTCAATGTAATTTTCACGGAAAATTATTTGAAATTGTTTTTATGTTTTAAAAAGTTTTTTAAATGATTTTAAAAGATTTCTTATAGTTTTTCAAGATTATTTTCAAATAAAAATGTTTTCAGAATGTTTTATGTTTTAAAAACTATTTTGGAAGAGGAAATGATATTTTCCTCAAAAAAAATTTAAATGATCAATAAAAAATATTTTACATATAATTTTACATCTATTGGTGTAACCTGTTCCTTGGTATATAATCCATGTATACCATTCATGTTTTTCTATAAATTGTTTATATTATGATTTCATGATGTTTTTGAAACTCATTTATCTTCCATGGGTTGTACAATAATAAGATGCTTAAGAAACCATCTTATTTTCTTGGGTTATGATAAGATGAAATTATTACAAAACCTATCAATTTTACATAGGTTATGACATGATGTAATGTTTATAATACCCATGTTATTTCATGGGTTATGATATGTTAAATGTTTAAGATCTTGTGGCATTCATATTTAAGGTTTTAATTATGAGTTATTTGGGACATATATCTCCCTCCAATGGATTTGGTAAATATTTACATATATAATGACATATGAATTGATGGAATGGGTATAAAACCTAGTACTGTAAAGGCTTTTTTCGTCTATGGTGGTTTGAGGAGTGGACCCATTCCAGTATGGGGAAAGGTCTGCCACTAGGGATTGTGGTCTATCCCACCTAGGAGGTGTAGTTGTCTCTGTATGAACCTAATTTCATGTTAAAAATGTTATTTGTGAACCTAATTACATGTTCATATTTTTATGAGTAAACATGATTACATGTTCACAATGTTATGCATGTATCTATTTTCTTGTTTATAAGTTTATGTGAGATCTTGATTTCATATCATTAATTTAATTAGTGAACATATTTTTATTTACACATGTTAAAAATGTTATAAGCTGATTTGTATTCCAAAGGTCTATGTATTATACTAATTTTTTGATCTCATGACTCATGTTCCATGATTCCCTTATGATTCATGTCTAATGAAATTCCAATCTTTAGGCCAAGAATCAAGTTTATGATCTATGAAATGTTGGGTATGAACAACATAAGTTATGTTCATTATCACATTATATTATGATTATATTATTCTTTTATATGATAATAAATTTATATCTCTTATATTTTCCCTCAATAATCATCTGAGTTCACACTTTCGTATGTTTCCTTTCCCCAAGTTATGAATAAAAGTTTTACATAGGGTATTTCTTTGAAGATTACTAAATGGGAAGATATGTGTGAGAAACATTGAAAATATTTCACTAGATTATAATAATTTGTTCCATGTTTCCAATGGCACCAAACTAATATGGTCATCAGGTGTGTTTTTGTGTAATTTATGTAATATTCATCAAAATATATGTAATATCCATGTGTGACAAGAATTAGTCACTATAGTTAGTATCAAAGGAAAGGTTTAGTAAACCTTTTGAAAATAGAACGAGAAAACTTTTTTGAGAAACATAGATATATTTCTAAGGATATGTATTTGGATGTATCTAAGGATAATTATAAAGATGAGTCAAAATATTGGAAAATGACTAGGAATTTTGGTTAAGGATAGATCGAGCGGTTTCCATCCAATTATATCACTGTCTGGATACTATAAGTGTATGTGGATTTGAAAAAGATTTACCTAGAGGTAAAAATCCCAAAAATAAGGTATTGTTATAGACTTTATTACTAACATCTTCACAAAAACGGGCCTTGCTTCACACCTAAATTTACACTCATTGGGGATATTATTTGAAAATTCACAATCTCATTACAAACCTTAATAAAAAATTTAAATAGATGATGACAATAAATAACCAAGGATAGACCTAATGATTCATAGGTTAAATAAGAAGGTTTCATTATTTAGACATACTATAAGTTATTTCCATGATTATTTGGTTTCCCCTTATGATTAGAGTTTTCCACACTATGCTTTGTGGTTTTAGTCAATTGCCGGAATGAGAAGGAACTGGGTTAACATTGAACGTGATAGATAATTTTTTATGAGTAGATAAATGGGATGACTAATGGAGTAAATGATTTTAATTATTCCAAATCATTGATTATAAAACATGATTAAAAACTTATAACTTAGCTAACTCTTGGACTAACTAAAGAAGAGAAGGATAGAGTTAACTAAGAAATCATTTTGTGGATACCATGAAGAAATGAAGATTTTGTTTCCTATATTTCAATAATGCGTGATGAAGAACACAAATGAATTTCTTAAAGGAATAAGAATATTACTTATGTGCGGTGAACAGGGCCACAGAGTAAGTAATTAATGAGGAAAAATTAAGAGTTTAGTAAATAAAATGGATTGGAATATTGGTCCCCCTAATGTAATATAAATAGTTGAATTTTTTAACTATAGAAATTTTTTGAATTATAAAAATAAATGTATTAGGGGTAAATATCATTATGGAAATAATCAAGGTCATAAGAGTAATGATTTTTCTACTAATAAGGAAGAGACCACAAACGACATATTTAATGAATGTAATGTGCTAAAAGTATTTTTTTATTAATGATAAAATTTATATTGATGGATATTAATACATGATTCACTTTTCACACTATATGAAAAAGTTATTAAGGAAGAATATAATAATGATTTTTCAATATAATATTTTCATTAAATATTTTAAATAATTTTTTCAATGATACTGATGGCCTAGAAGAGTAATTCAATGGAAATACGATATTTTGTTAATGGGAAGTTAACCCTTAATATGTTCATGATGTTGAGGAAATGTTTTTCCGTTTGGATAAAGTAACTATTGGTATGGATAAAGTAAATTAGATAGTATCAATGACTTCTAAAATAATAAATGTATTGTTGAAAAAGAGTATTATTTAATCCATTATTAAGTTATAAAAAATTGTATTTAAGGAATATATCCAACAAAATATGTTTTATTTAAGGAATGAGGAAGCATGTACATTTTCAACATGGTTTTATGGTAATTGAGGTTATTACCATGTTTCAAGGGAATACCTGTTGTAGGTATTCATGATTATGGTATGTTAAAACCAAGATCTATTTTATGATATATGGATGATCAATGTTAAGATGATTTTGATAAATTGAGTGACCTTCTTTCTAATGTTTTTGATTTGTAGTTTTTGGAAGGATCATAAAGATAACCATTTATGGAATGGTTTAAGTTAAAAATTATTTGAGGTTTTATATATTAATGTATTATTTCACCGTATCAAAATTTATTCATAAATTTTGATAGTCTTTTTTCTGTGATTCTAACTAATGATAGACAAAATGTCTTATCATTCTATTTATGGATCTTGTGATCTATTTGTTCTTTAGTCATAAAAAATCCACCTTCATTTCTTGAAGAAAGAGATGAAGTGTAAATTGATTGAGGTACAACTTAGTTGTAATATTGTACTTATGATATAGAATGGAATCAAGTATATATTCTTTTGAAAATTAATCATCTTTAGGGAAAAAACATTGAAATTAAATTTTGACCTGTTATCATCATTTTTTATATCAATAACCTTTTTTAATCCTCTATAGGTTATGGATATTTTATCGTTAACTTTATCTTGACCATGTTATCTATTACCCTATATCTTTAATTGGGTTTTTCTCTTATCTCATATTTACATGTTTTCACTTCCAACCTATGTTCTCCAATTTTGAAACATGGTATGTGTTATTCCAAATGACCTTACCACGCCCCTTTAATCTTTTTCAAGATGACATTTTAATAATCCTTTTTATTAAGTGGGTTTCTATGAAAGGAACATTTAAACTATTAAACATTTGATAACCCATATGAATTTAAAGGGTGAAATTCATGTTAAGGGGGGAATAATGTAACACCATGAATTTATTTTTATTTGTTTTGAATAAAATAAAATTCTTTTCTGTGTAGTGTTTCACATTACACCAAGTTAAGCTTGTTTTATATGAAAAACCTAGTTAAGATTTCACTAAAATCATTTATAAGTTTATATTTTTTTACATGAAACAAAAATTATGATTTATTTTTACACAATACATAGTTTAACATGTGTTACACACAAGACTGAGTTTAAACAAAACATGTCATAGTATTAAAATATTATTATTAATTGTGATAGTTATCACTTAGTCATTGGAATGGAGAGTATGAATAGGATAAACTAAATTATGAAGATATATTTTACACATGGACATAAAATTAATTCTTCAGTGACCAATCAATTATAAATGAAAATAAAACCCTTTTTGAAATAAAAAGTAACCTTTCTCTAAAAAACTATTATTAAGCGCACAAGTGTGTTTTATATCAAAAAATTAACCAAATAACTTTTGGTTTATTATTTTAACAAACATTATATATAATATATATTCAATAAAATTTAACATTAATATTATGTTTTTTCTATGCAATAGATAAGAATAAAACAAATTTTATGCTAAACATTATTTTTTTTCTAAAAAGTGATTTTTTTCTCATTTTTGCGACACACTTATTTTAAAACTAATTTTATATGGTTTTAGAAAATGAATTTAAAGAAATAATAATAATTTATGAAATAATAATATCAAAATTATATTAGGGTGAATTTTTGGGATTTCTTCTAAAAGGTTTTATTTTCTGATAAATAGTGAAAATACTAAAAAAATTGAAAACTCTCTTTTCACCTAAATTATTTAAATTGTTAAATTTTATTTTAAATATTATTTAAAATATAATTATTTAAATTATACATATAATAATACAATTTATGTTATTTAATTCAATTTAATATTTAAATTGGATAAAAAACTTCGTAATCTTTTGAACATTTTCACTTTAAAAACCTGTTATCTCGTCGTGTGCAGGGGATTTATATTAATTTACATTCTTCCAATTATTTGAATGTAATTTAGAAAAAATGATTCAACATTTTTAAAAATAATTATATATATTGAATAATAAATTAAAGTTATATTTTTACCATAATTATTAATGAAAATAGTGAAAATTAATTAGTGTGATTAAGGTTAAAACAGAGTTTTCTACATTACATGGGCTTGTATTAAAATTAATTTTATACACAGTTATGATTTTTATTTAATTAATCGGATTTAATATTTAGAATAAATAGGTATAAATTAAATATTTAATAAACATTAATCATATTAATAAAGGATAAATTGCCTAGGTAAATAAAAAAGATACATGATTCCTTGGTAAAAACTATAAGGATAAAATTTAGTAAACATAATGACTAAGAAATAAGTTGATAAAAATGGTTTTATATTATATGTTTGATGTGTTTCTAGACCAATGAATCTCTATCATACATTATTAATAAATTTTTTATCCATGTTATGTAAGTGATACCTCCCAATAGTGAATAATTTTGGGTATTTATAAAAATGTCACCCTTCCACAATTATAAAAGGGAACTCACTACAAACCATTCTTAATACATCTCAATCCATTTATCTCAACCAAAACAGGAAAACATCACTTCTAAAATTACATTCCATCATCCTAAAATTATTTTTTAGAATAAACCCAACCTATGAAGTCTTTAGTGTGAACTTAAGGAAAAGACCTGAAGAAGAGATAATGCTCTTCAAGGAACGTCTTTATTTTATTTCTTTCTCCACATCATTGAACTATTATTATACCATTATTATATAATAACCTTAGTATATTATATATAGTTAGATATTTGGATGTTAATTTTATGACCTACGACTATACATACTTCCATTAAATGGGTTATAAAAACATTTTTCGTGCGTACAGCAGACTACCACATCACGAAGCGATTTCATTTATTTTTCCATTACATCCATTCAAAGTTTTTCATCATGATTGATTTTTATTTAATATATGATATTTATGTTATTTATGATGTTATTAAGATTCTATAAATTTATATCACACACACCTTCATTCTTTCTATTTTTTGGGAATATGATAATGTCGTTTGTGTGTACTATGAATTGTCGTCTCCTGAAGCGATGTGATTCATTGACGCATTACATGTAATGTATTAAGGATGGGTTTAATAAATATATATGTGATATAGATGACATAAAAATTACACTATAATTATAATATATATATATATATATATAATTTACTTTTCTTTCATTAAATATGACGAGAAAATAGAAATAATGTTCTTATGTACGTACATCCTACCGTCTCTATGAACGGTATGCTTCATTTTCTATCACTAAATTTTAATGATTAAAATAATAAATATATACTGACTATATAAAATATTTATATCATTGTTTACATTCTTCAGATAATGAAACCACGCTCTAATTAATAGAACCTAAAATAACAAGTAAAAACAAATATGAATATGAAAGTAGTTATTACCAAAACGTAACTTTAACAGTGAATTTTTAATATAAAGGTAATAAAAGGTAATATTAAAATCATATATTAATATATATATATATATGTGTGTGTGTGTGTGGGTGATTATTTAATATATTTCTAAACATATATTTATTATATAGGATTATTGAATGAGTACAGCATAATTCAAGACTTAAGGTGAGGGATTTCCATCTCACTTTTACTTTCTATGAGAAAAATTACATATCCATAACATGTTTCTTTTATGTGGTGTGCATAATTCCTGTGAATTTATTTTATGATTTTTTACTTAACAATTTTGGTATTTATATATCCATTCTATTATCTATCTTTTATGGGGTTTATGGTTTCATTATTATTAATATGGTAAGGGATTTGGTCTCAATTTTTCTTCTTTGGAATGTATGTTATGTTATGTACCTATATCCTTTGACTGGAAGTTCAATTTTTTATTAAAAAACAAAACACTTTTAACAAAAAGTGAAAACCCCAAGTTCACCAGGGCAGAAAACTAAAGTAAACTGCATACTTGTTGAAAACAAACTTAAGTCTATAAGAGGCATTCTCCCTACATAATGTTTTGGAATGAAATGGTACCTATAAGCATGGGTCCTCTGTTATTAGATCTTCAAAGTGTGTTTCTAGATGATCCCAAGCCTACAGGTACTCATCAATATTGATCATCCCTTCATTGAAGCCTCTGATCAAGATAAGTTCCTACTTGTCAATCCAACCACATTGCTCACTATTAGTGTCCATGTGTATCACTCTTCCATAGACCTTTATGATTCCTCTTTTGTGGACTTAATCGTATGGACTTTATCCTATAATTATTCTCCTGAATGAATAAGTATTTCCAAAACTTTTTTAGGTTCTATAGCAGCCTCCCACTATTTTCCATTAGGCATGACCAGAGTGTATACAACCTCGTCCTCCAACTGCATGTCCTCAAACTATAGAAGCTTCCCTCCTAGAAGGTCCCCACCTTGCTGCTCCTCTGCCTCCCCTTTAAAAACTACCAAGGTTTCAAGAATATTATTCCCCTTCCTATCCTCATTGACTTCACAAATTATCCCATGATTCTTCTTGCTTCCCTCTACTCTTTAGAGTTCCTACTTCTTGATGTTACCACCTTTTTTAGCCAACTGTGTCTCCATTTGTTTAGGAAGGCCTGAGTAGTCTTTACGCCCCTTAGTTTTCTTCTACTTGTTGGAAATGCAACTCCCTTGATCTCTAATTCCCTTATTCCCTCTCTTCCTCCTTGGTCTTTGAAGACCCTTACCATACTCTCCCATTTCATTTCCATTGAATTTTTCATATGAGGTTTCCTTTCCTAACTCTGCTCTAGAGAGGATACTACTGATTCCCTCTGCACAACTATCATCACCCAGGTGATGAAACCAATTATTCAAGTTAATACAGGACAAGGTCCTTCTTGGTTGGAGACATTTTTTATCTTTCAACACCCTATTGTAGCCATGTATTGGTTCAACCTAGTCCTAGACATCTGTAGCGCTTCCCTCCCAAGTCAGCTGTGACACTCCTTCAGCAATTATACCTTCTCCCGCTCGCACATCTAGTGCATAAGTGACATGGTCAGAATCTGAAGAGCCATCCATGCTGACCACAACACTTCCCCTAAAGTTTTGAGGGTCTTTCCCAACAACCTGAGTAGATCCCAAATCCTTCCTCAAGCATTTGAAGATATCTGCCACATTCGGATTGTCCTCTGTTCTCTTATCCAGTAACTTATCCACCTTAGGTTGGTCCCTAGAGGCACCCGGTGATGATGGCTCTATCATACCTTCTCTAGATCCAGCAACCAAATTGTTATCGCTGCCTCCAGAACCATTATTCAGTTGACTTCCCCACCTCCAAACAGTCATAACATGACGTGGTTTTTTTCACGTAGACCAATAAAATATTTTTAAAAAAATTTGATTGTATTTCTCTCTTAGGTCAAAAATTTTTTCCTTCAAAAATAATACTTTATAAAAATGTTTTGAAAAACTAATTTAAGATTTATTTTAAACTCATTTTCAAGGAAAATAATTTTGAAAATTTTAAAAGTTTTAAAAAGTTTATTAAGTGATTTCAAAGTTTCCTAGATATTTTTTGAAGGTTATTTTCAAAGATAAATGTTTTCAAAAAAATTATGTATTTAAAATAATTTTTCAAATTGGAAAGGATATTTTTTTCAAGAAATTTTTTAAATGATATTTAAAAATTATTTCCCATCTAATATTAAATATTTTGGTGTTAAATATTCCTTACTTGAGATATAATCCATCGGTACCACTCACATTCTTTCTAAAAATGGTTTATGTTTTAATGGAATGATGTTTATGAAACCTGTTTCTCTTCCACGAGCTATACCATGATTAGAATCTTAAAAAAATCACTTATTTCATGCGTTATGATGTGATGAAATGATTATAAAACCTTACTATTTTCCACATGTTATGATATGATAAAATTTTTATGATACCCATTTCATTTCAGGGGTTATTATATAATGAATGTTTATGATCTTGTGGAACACATAAATATGGTTTTCAATATGAGATTGGTGGGACCTAAATCTCCCTATAATTAATTGGGTAAATATTTATATATCTCATCAGATATATATGGATGTTATGAAAAGTGAACATGGTACAGTAAAGGAATTTTTCTATTAATATGGTTTGGGGAGTGAAATCATTCTATTATGAAGAAAGGGATTCCACAAAGGATTGTGGTGTGCCCCACCTAGGATGTGTTATTGGATATGAGTGAACCTAATTAAATGTTCACAATGTTATGCATGAACCAAATTACATTTTCACAATTTTATAATTTAACCTAATTACATGTTCATAATGTTATGTATGGAATCGGTTGCATGTACATAAGTTTATGCAAGGGATTTATTTATTATTATTAACTTAATGAGAAAACCAATTTTTATTTACAAATGTTAACAATTTTATAATATGATCTGTATCACACAATTCTATTTCCTATAACAATACTATTCTCTCGTGAGTCATGTTATTTGATTCCCTTATAATCCATGTCTTATTAAGTGACAATATTTATGCCAAGACTAATGTTTATGATATATGATAGGTTGTGTATGAAATTATTAAGTTATTTTAAATATCACATGCCCTAATTATTATATTATGATTTAATATGATCAAAGAGTTCTGTCAATTATGTTTACCCTTACTGAGCATCTGATCTTACCTTTTCTTGTGTTTTCTTCCCCCATATTATGAATAAAGATTTTATATTGGTTATGTCATTGAGGAGTACTAAATGGGAAGATCTACATGGGAAAAAAAGAAAATATTTCACCATATTATAATATTATGTTCCATGTTTCCAAAGGGACCAAACTATTATTTCCCTCAAGCGTGAGTTTGTGTAACAAAATGAATCTATGTTTGAGAAGCCTAGGTCACTATAACTACTAATGAATCAATGGGATTACATTAAAAATTCTCTAACCCATGTATTTCATGTCCAAATTATTATTTATATATATATAATAATCAATTTAATTCATAAAAAAATCTAATAATTAAATACCCATATGGAGTAAAGGAAATGGATTTATCAATATTTCCCCAATTAATCATGTAACATTCAAATTAAACACCATATGTAAAAATTATATATGGTATTGGTAATAATAATATCCATAATACAATAACGTGGATATTTTTTATAAATTTAATATCCAATGAAAAATGATTATTATAAAGTGATTGGTTCAAGAGAAAGTTGAGGATCACAAAATAAGGTGATATTTCAAAATAACTATTACCATTTAGTAAATTTCAATTAAAATCCCCTTGGATAAAATAATTTAAATTGAAACTTAAAATAAAATTAATAATGAATTATTCATGATATTACATGTCAAATGGGCAGTATATAAACCACAAAAAAGTTAATTTCTTCATAATAATAAATAAGTCTTAATGGAATGTAAATTGAGATGAAATCCATTACATCAAGATTCATTTTGGATGAACACGATTTAACATAATGTATAGTGGTTTTAAACATTTAATTAACCTACAACAAAACCATATTAATATCTATAATATCATATATAATCCTTTTATATTATCATATCAGCCATTTATTAAAAGTCATTCTTTATTTTCATTGTTTTGGGTGTTGATTTCCTTGTTTTGTTATAGGTGTTTTGGAATCAAAGATCAGTTTCTTGAATATATTATAGTGTTTCATCATCACAAGAATAATGTTCATGAAATAATTTTCATATCTATACATTAATTATAATTGTAAAACCAATAATTAATGATGATTATGAAAAATTAAGTACTTTAATATCATAAAAATGGTACGTTGTATACACACATGAGTAACGTTTCCATTTTTAATTGATCATTATGGAAAGAAGGTAAGTAATGATTTAAAATTAAATTATGATAATAATATCATTAATTCCATATTATATACTTATATATTTCATCCATGTGGTATGGTGATGAAAATATATCCACGTCGCTTTGTGAAAGTAGTAGTCCACACGTACACGAATGATGTTATCATCTTTACGTGAGTGAAAAGAAAATAAATAAAATGATATATATTATATTCACATAATTATAAATATTTCATGAATATCATAATCATTTCATATATATAACATATAATCATTAAATTTATATTTATCACCTTCCATGTGAAACGTTAGTGAAAAATGAATCACATCGCTTCTTGAGGCGGTAGTTCGTCGTACACAGGAGCGACGTCACCATATCTCTTACAGAATTGATGGTAAAGTGGTATATATTATATAATGAATCAATAGGTATAAATATTTTATCAATATTATATATATATTCTTTACATACATCATCATACACAACCTTGATTGTTGGAAATGGAAAAACAAATGACATCAATTCGCAATGTGGTAGTCCTCCGAACACGCTAATAATGAGTTCATAACACATGTGATGGAAGTGGAGATGTTTTTTATATGTAAATAATTATAAAAACAACCCATTATTTGTAATATACTCTTTTTATTATATCCGAATGTTTTAATAAATAATTCGGGAGGTTGTGAAAGAAGTAAAATAAGGACTGTCATTGAAGAACATAACCCCTTCATTGGGTATCCTCCTTAGGTTTTCACTAAATCCTTACTAGGTTATATTAATTCTAAAATTAAGGCTTATAGATTTATTGGAGAGGATATGGGGTCGCCTTTTATAAGTGGGGTGAGTGGAGCACTAGTAATTATTTTGAAAGTGTGAATTTCACCCGAGTTTTCTTCATGTGAAGAGGCCCCAATAACTGTCCATTATCTATACTATAAGGTATAAGGTATAAATATGGACATAAAATGTTTTTGGGTGAACCATTGGGTCATTCTTACACCTTATATTCTATGTTTAATCACTAAGTAAACTCATTTTTACCTTAATCACTATAATAAATTTTAACAGCTTTCACTAATCATTATGATAAAAAATTGATTTGATCTTATTTTATAATATATTTAATTATTATTCCAAATATTGACACCAATTTTACTAATTAAACTCCAATAACTGGTGTAATTTAGTTTAAAATTAATCCCACAAATGTGATGATAAAATGTGTTATTAAAGTGAAAATGTTCAAAAGTTTACAATATTTTTAAACAAAAATTAAACATTAAACTGATCAAAGTGACCTAAATTTAATTAATATATGTATAATTGAACTATTATTATATTAAAACTAATAAAAAATATAATTTAATATTGGAAATTATTTAAAATAAAATACATTTTTCAATTAAAATCATGTATTTTCACTATTTATCAAAAAAATGAAACTTTTCATAAAAATACAAAAAAAACACCATAATATAACATTGATATTATGATTTAAAAAAAACAGTTAATCGTTTCACATAAAATTTCTAAAATTTTAAACATTTAATCTTAAATTAACTCTACAAAGCATGACTAAACTGTGTTTTGTTTAAACCCGATCTTTCCTGTATTGCAAACAAAAAACAAAATTATATTTATCCTAAAGGAATATATTGTAAATTATTTTGGAGTTACACATGGTTTACATATTTGTATTTATTTGGATACCTTATAGGAATATCGACAATGTGCTAATATATCTAAATTCTTCTTTTAGATTTGAGAGGACAAATTGCTTAGGCATGTAAAAAATGTATCTAGTATTTACCTAGATCATGAGAAATTTAATTTAGTGCTTTCCTATAATGATACAACAAAAATATTTGATTTTAAAATTTTTCTTGGATTTTTAGAGTACTATATTCAATTTATTCATAAATTTACCAATAATACTACTCAAATTATTGAATTAAATAAAAAATGATCTATATTTTTGTGGTTAGACACACTTCAATTATATTTTCAAGTGAAAAAGGATAGGTCGAATACAACTCATATTCATTTTATATATTTACAAGGTTACATAATCATGGATTATTGAAATTATTCTTTAGTATCCATTTCATGTGTCTGTAAATCAGATCATTGGGTAATGGCATATACTTCCATATAATTATATAATCATGAATAGAACAACCCTACCCATTATTTAAAATTGGCCACTGATGCACATGCACCAAATATTTTGAGACACTACATATGGTGATCACATTGAGTATTTTATGGGCCAAAAAAGTATAATTTATATGTTTTCTTAATGTGACTTGAATCCTAGACATTTAAATTTGGTAGAATACATATATTCCTTTTATTTTGATATAAAATACACTCTCAATAAGATAAAAGTTATTAAAGATTCTTATAGAATAAACTTTCTTCTATAATTGGTGATGGATGCTAAGGAAGAGTGGTTATTAATGTATCTTATGGTAGATCTCTACCTCGATGTGGTCACTGATCACACTGTGACATATTGCCATTTATTTTTCTCTTACGGAGAAATTTAGTGACTCACATGTGTCAGATCCAAATTTTACTATTTTTCAAGTGAGATTTGATGGTGGAGAGATCTTATATGGCTAGTTACAAGATTATTTATCCTCTTTAAACAGCAATTCAATAATCAATTTTTTTATTATGATGAGATAAATTTTTATGAAAAAGTATTATGATTCTTGGTGGGATATTCATTCTCTGATCATATAGATATATTGTGATGTCAATAAAATATTCTAGTAGCTAAGAATGAAAAGGTTTACCATATGATTCATTAATAGTTGACTCAATTTTTATCTGATAAATTTTTAGAAACAAATATATATAGGAAATATCCATCAACATCCATTATTGGTAATGGAATGGGACAAAATGAAAGAAAACTTATTTATCATTTGACAGCACTGAGTGGCCAAGAAAAAATATGGAAAATATTTTTACCATTAGACCAACATGATCCACCTTCGACCTATTAAAAAATACACTTTACTTGATGATCATAGGAACCTATATTTTCAAGAGATCATGAAAATTGAAACATTAACTTCTGAATTCATATTTAATTGATATACCATGTTTACATCATAGTTAGAAAATGGAATGTATGTATTGGGTACCTGAGTAATGTTGAGTATTTATTTTTACATATAGATTGATGGTCAGCCGAGATCATTCGTATTCTTGAAGATCTTTTCTAATAAATCATTCCAAATTTTTGGAGGAATGTGGGATAATAATCACTAATTAGTGCAAGTTTCCTATAATAATAGTTTCAAGAGTCCTTTTCAAATGGTTCCTTCATTTCACTATATGGGAGAACGTTTTGTTATCCCTTGTGATAAAAATGAGTAAGAAAATCTTTTCTGACTAGACATATAATTTCCTAAGAGATGACTAAGTAGGTAATGATGATTTGGGAGTGAATCATCACCCATCAAAGTTTACAAAACATATAAACCAATTCTAAAATGTAATTTTTCGAATTCAAAGTTAGTGAACATGTGTTTATTTAGGCTTAGATGAGATTATGTCACTGATGATTGGGAGAACCTGGTAAATAGGATAAGTGATATTTCAAACCTTTTGAGATATTAGACCTAGTGGGGGGGTATATTATCATCCTTCTCTACATTATAACTTTTTTAACATTCATAATACTCTTAATACATCACACCTGAATAAGTATGTTCCCAACCATTAACATGTGATTTAATATGTCAATTTTGACATAGTGGTTGATGTATCCAATATTGATAAACTTATATATATCATTGACCGAAGTTATAAGTTGTTAAGGGGAAAGGTAATTCCTCTCATTTTGGTAAAGTGGTATAGTGGTAAGCTCCAGTATGGTACCTAGGAACATGAAATTGATCTAAAAGATAATAAGCCAGACATATTCCTATTAAGGACTAGGTATTTTTGTTGGGGAAATAAATCAAATGGTGAGGAGGTTATAAAGACCACAAACCTCCATACCTGAAATATTTCTAAATATTTGTCCATTTGTGTTAATTTATGGTTTATTTTGAATAAAAGGGGGTACTATAGAGTTTCAAGAGTAGTTAAAGAGAAAATATGGAAGGGGTTTTTCCTCCACAAACCCAATATAACTGTTTTCGTAGTACTAGGAACTTGTTTCATCCCTAGTTTCCTATGTTTTTTTATTCGAGCCATCATGTACCCAGTGGATCGAAGGAAAAATTCCCTTAAAGATTTAATTTAGTCCCAATTTTTGGGGCTCATGATTTTAGTCGAGTTTTCCACATTTGGGTTGTCTCTCAATATCCCCCCCTCCTCTCAAGATCTCTATGTATATTCCTTCTCTATCCTATATCTCACTAGTTAGTTGGGTTATGTGAGTTCAACTCTGAATTGTTAGGTCTCAAAATCCACTAATCTCAAGTATTCTCCTGATTCTTGGCATAAATAGATATAAATACCAATATTCCTAATCTAGGGTCAATGAAATCTTATAAATCACTATGTTTTATACAATACTATATTTTGTAGAGGTTTTTTTATGAAACTTTATGGTAATCACACTATTTCACATATGGGAATCATCCTTACTAATTTACAATAGTTTTGACCACATTAAAAACGTTTATTATGTGGTTTCCATGAGATTTGATTGGCATCCATCTTCTTCTTATGACCTGAAAGTAACTTTCAGTAATTTAATTTTTAGGTTGTAATGACCTAGCCTTTGATCACTTAGTATTGTCTTGGAAATAATGCAATAAGACCTCATATAATAATCCATATATACTAGATTCCAACAACAAGTGATGGCAGACAAAATCAAATTTTGGGAAGACTATTCTCATAATATCATGAGCATCAATGAAAAATATATAACCAAACATAATTCAAAAAAAGTAAACAAAGTAAAAAAAAGTTATTAAACATATCCAATATATTGAAAATATTAGATAATACATAAATAAATATATAGTGGATCTCGAATTATTAAAAACTCAGACTTTTATAAATGAGATTACTTTTATAAATGAATAGATTCCTTCTTTCTGTACTAAGGTTATAGAAAACACATGCACTAGTTTTTCTATATTAGACTGTTACAATTTATATCCTATTGGTTTAAAAATACCATTAACAAACATAACCATTTATAGTATAGGAATTTAATAGTGATCAGATGATCAGTATATATTAAGGGTTATGATAAGATCCTATTAACATAGAAAAAAGATATGATGGCCTCGACTAATAGAATTGTACCCTATGAAGCACATTTATCGGAGATTCTGGGGGAGATATCATGACTAGGATTTTTCATTGACCAATACCAATCCAATATCTAACAACTAATGTGAACAAAAAACATTGACAGATAAAGTTCAAGCTCATCGATATCATGGAAAAAACTATATTCGTCGAACCACCCTAGGAAACGCTCACCATCATACATGTTACCATTAGGGTGTTTGTTGGTATAATAAAGTGATATATATCTTGACCCTATCAGTATGAACATTTATATTTTATTTTTAATAAAATATTGATTTTTTTATTCATTATTTTTTTTACGTTAAAAAATATTTTGATTAAAAATATATTTTAATACGACAAAACTCAAATTGTATTTTTGATAAATATGAAATTTCAATTAGGACATTCCTATTGATGAATTCAATAATTTTTCAACTATATGATATTATAAAAAAAAATAATTTTATAAAATAATTTTTTTAAATATAAATTATAATATAATTTTATGAAGTAAAAAAATATAAGGTTCTCAAAAAATATTATTGTAAAAAAATCAGTGTTTTCAATCAATATTGTTTTTCATTAAAAATTGTAAATTATTAAAATTAGAGAATTTACTAAGATAAAATAAATATTATTTTTGAAATAATCATGTTGAAATTATTTGACAGTTAATTTCTCATTATTTTTTAAGATAGTAATATCCTTTGGTAAAAATAAAATAATATATAGACATATGGTATGTATTATGACATAATAATAAACCAGGCGTGATGTAATATATTCCATAAAATTTATAAATGAACAAATATATATTTCCAATTTAAAATAATGTTTTCTTGAGTTTATTTTAATAATTTCATAAAACCATTTTGAGTCCTACAAACCCCATATTATATTTATGGTTTTAAAATTAATTATTTGAAAACAGGAATCACTTCCACATCACCATGGGTATTATTTTTGTCAGTAAAAGTACTTTTATAAAGACTATAATATTAAATTTCCTCACTATATTCCTCCAAAGTTACCCCTATGCTCTCAATATCAACCTCCAAGACTTTTCGAAACACCCTCGCTAGGTAAGGGAACCTCTCATTCCCCTCTTTATTCAATCACATCCTTTGTGCTATGATTTTTTTTATAATTTTTCATATTGGACTATGTTATCACACATCCATATTACTTTGATTATGATTTTAAAATTATTATATACCCTTTAACTCAAATTAATCCTTCTCAGGATTTATTCTGTTCCCGTGTCATAGTGCTAAAATTATCCTTTGTTTTTCTCATGTCAACCTTTTTTTCAAGAATAATTTATCTTATACTATTTATTTCCCCATTTATCTTGTTGAATTATGTTCATACATATCAATCTTACTACCCTTATGATCCCAATGTGATGGTATTATTTATTCACTCTCATTTATACATCACATGATTCATTATGTACCCCTATTATGATGCTAAAATTATCCTATTTTTTTCCATATCAAAGCTTTGTGTTGTAAATTCCACCCCTATTTCACTCAAGGGTACTCACCTAGACAAGCCTATTATTCTTTGATTTGGGACTCACATGTATGTATTAAATAATCCTTCATCATGGGATTAAATGTGAAATATGATCCTATATTGAATGATCTATGTGGAACAATTCTTCATCTACATGATATGAAAATGGCGAGGGTGCCCAAAATTATATAGCATACCAATGCATTGGTTAATGTTTCAGTCTCATGAGATATCATGTATGGGATTAGGGAGTAAACTTAATACATTATGGGACTTTTTACACCTTTTTATTATATCTTGTAAGTTATCTTTGACCTATTTTTGTGATGTCAAATTTAATGTTGTTTCCACATTCTGATGTTGACCATATATTATCATCATATATCATGCATCGATGTTCTTGTTTAAGAATCTCACCCCATTTATATTCCATTTAAATTTTTATTGACTAACTTGAAATACTTTTATCATGTTTTTACTTTTTTTATTCCCTTACATGTCTTTATAGCTCACCCATTTCTTATTTATGTCCCCAAGTTATGTTGTGCAGTTTTAAAAGAAATAGAATTTTAGAATCATGCTAATAAAGGTTTAAATAATTTTTTTGTATTCATGTATCATGTTGATGTACTGGGTACATAATTTCCCAATGACACTAGGATCTAAGATCTTCTGGGTTGTACTAAGTGTGTTTTTTTGTAATAACTCATGAAATAAATTTTATTAAAGACATGAGTTTTCAAATTTGGTATTGTAGGAAAGTTTAGTAATTTTTGGGATTTGTGTTTGAATAATCTAGAAAAAGTATTAGGCATAATAATAAACATAAGACAAAATCCGTAAATTCTTCTTAAGTATAGAGTAAGTGGTGTCTTAGAAAATACATCTCTATCTAGATACTACAAGTGGATGTGGATTTGGAACAAATGTACCTAGGGTAACAACCCTAAAAACACCATATTGAGATACACTTGATTGGAAACTAGTGCACAAAAATAGGCCTTTCTACACACTTGGTTTGACACTCCCATGGGAAATACTGTGGTAAAATCACAATCTCATTATAAACCATTATTAAGGGAACAAAAATGATCATATGATTTTATATTAGGAAGTAGAGAATGGATAACTTATGTTAAACCCTATAAATTTATAGGTTAAGGATTAGAATACATTTAGTACCATTGTAAAGGGAGAACAATAATAATGATGCTCTCTCCGAACATGCCTCACAAGAAACCATGTGTTCATTTTTTTTTCATTAGCTAATTGTTTCATATTCTTCCTCCTCCAGCGGTGTCCCTTCCTGTGGCCACACAGTCATTTTCTATCTAATAAAATGTCATCGAAGTGGTTCATATGCCAATATATTCCCCTATAGTGGAGGTTCCAAGGGTGGATCCTTCAATGGTGTCCTTCCCTCGCAATCTAGGGAAGGTTTCTTTGAGTACCCCTCTTTCAAGGAGGTGTTTCTTAGACTGTTGGTTACAGAGACACCCTCTTCAACTATATTCCTTGAAGTTCTGATGGAGGCCCCCCCAGTCAAAATTGGCGTAGGTTCATCTGGTTCTAATCTTCCATCCAGACACTTGTATTTAAGTAGCTTCTCTTTATAGGTGGACTTTGGTGGTCCGTTTGGGGGATGAAAATCCTCCACTCCCTTTTTTAAAGAACTGCATTCCCTCATGGGGAATATGGGCACCAGTGCTAGTTTTATATATGAAATGAAGGTCATTTTTCATTGTTCTTGCTTCCAGGGATTATTTTATGATATCTTGGTCTCAACGATCTCACGCGGCTGTATGATGACATTTCAATCTCTTTTACTAGTCTTTGGAAGTGTATCAAGGGGATGATTCTGCTCCATATATGGTTTGGATAAATTCACCTTGACTTCCTCTCCCCTTACACAACATTGGGTTTATTCATGGAATTGGTATCACCTTACGATATTTACTTTTCGCATATGAAAAAACCATCAGACTCTTGGACATCTCTTTAACTTGGATTTGTGTGGAAACTTACCTCTCTCATCCGCGACCATCGTGAATTCTTCTTTAGATTTGGGAGTCTATCGAGTGCAGGAAAAATCATTTTTCCCCTCTCTAGTGCCTTTATTTATAAGCTTTCACCTTAAAGGCCTCTCTCCCTCATGTTTCTATAAACTTAATGGTTTTCAAGTAGCTCACCATCTTTCATGCTCAGAACCAGGGTCAACATTGAATAAGGAACTCAACTATTATTCTCCTCTTGATTTATCAATCCATGTAATGTCTCGGATTTCTCCTTATTTTTTTAAATATTATGTGGAAATTCTTTCAAGACCAGTCTTTTAGATGGTGTGCAGTTCCGAGGCCCGGTGAGCCCGGAACAAATGTTTTAATTTAATTAAATAATTAAATTACGCGCATGTGTGGTTTTCCTGAAATAGTGGAATAACTTCTGAATGGGTGCTTGGATTGGAAATCTGAGGGCATCATTGCGTTCAAAGCAGTGATTTTACCTTAGGCAAGGCCTAACATCGGCTGGCGCAGGTCGGTAGTGAAATCTAGTTTTTGGACGTAACCATAATGAAATATTTAATAAAAATATTTTATTAAATCTAGTGGCGGAGAATATCTTTTTATCCCTTTAAATAATGGTTTGCATAGGGGTACAGGGTTATAGACCTCATAACCCTGAAACCATTGGAGGCTATGGAAGCTCTAGAGGAAACCCCAACGTGGTGACGACGTTCTTGATGAGTTTCGCCGGCGACGATGACGCGACGATCGGATCTTCGCCAACGAATGTCGCATATCTAGGTAGGAAGTTTTGATTTTGGTTTCCTTTCCCCATTCTTGATTACTACGACAAAGGTAGACTAATCCACAAACAAATTAGCACGCGGATCGATCATGTTTGCAGGATGGGCTTTTGCGGGGATTTTGGGGATTGGATTCTTGAAGGTTGTTTTTGATTTCGTTTGGCCTTCTGATGGTGACGAACCAAGATCTACATGAACATCGATTGATGTTCGTCCCTCTCGATATGATTTTAATTTCTTCCCCGATTTCCTCGCGGTCTCCATGTGTGTTCTATGCGTTCTTCACGGAGATATGAATGACGGATCGTTGCATATCTGTTGTGCGACGCAACGATCCCAGATTAAAGATCAAGCATCGGTACAACCCTACGGAGGTGAAACTTCTATAGAGATGGATGATTCAGAGCAGATCGAGAGATATTTTTTTGTGCGTTTTCATTCGGATGAATCAACTCTTGTTTTCCGAGCCAATTTAAGGTCCGAAACACCCGGATTTGGTGTCAATATGATGAAACAAACCAGCATCTTGATTTTCACAGAAAACAGACGAAACAATCAAGATCCGGAAGATTAGCTGAGGTGCGAGGAGGAAGATGATGGTTCTGGAAAAATATAGACTGCACGGTGTCTAGTATGGGCTACACGGCATGTGTTCGTCGGTGGTCCACCTAGCGTGTACTCCAGGAGAACACAGACATGGGTTGCGTACACGGCCAAGGACATGGTGTATATACCCTTCCCCGGCCAGACCCAGTCAGATACACAGGATGCCCCATCGGGATACCCCGTGTACTCGTACACGGGCATGGTGACACAGACAGAGACCATGTATGGGCACATGGCCAGCGTACACAGAGTGAACCCCAGGTACTCGGACACGGAGTGTAATCTTACTAGACGCCGTGTAGTTACTTTTTATACGACAAGTCTAGAGACACGGGCCGTTTACATGGGCGGTGCCCAGAGTCAAGGAAAACAGCGTGTGATCCTACAACACGTCATGTAGTCTAGTTTTAAACACTTGGACTGGAGACACGGGCTGTTTACATGGGCAGTACCCGGAGACAAGGAAGACGACATGTAACCATACTACATATCGTGTAACCTGTTTTACATGGCTTGAGCCGATGGTCTTCTGTGACTTAGACTATTTTTCTTAGGGTTCGTTCCCTTGTTCTTTCCCCTGAAGGTTTCCTAGTTTCATTTCCTACGTACAGGAGTATGATCCCTTCAGTAGGACTTCCTGAATAGAGTTTTTGGAATCCCCTCTGTGAGACTTAGAGCTGGATCCTCTATTCATTCCTGGAACCCTATGTAGAGTTCTTGGTATCGACATGACCTAATTTACCCAGGCACCAATTCTCTGCATAGCAGATTAGTTCAGACTAAGTTGTTGGAATCACCCCATAGCTGTTAGTTGTGATCCTCATATGGACATCGTATTCTCAAGTACTTGTGGATTGTGTTCTCTCAGAATGAGTACTTCGTATCTCTCTATTCAGACCTAGGAGTGTTTTCTCCTTGTTATGTGCTTAGTGGAATCTTCAAGCTGTATCTTAGAGGTGGTTTCATGATAGTCAACTGTGTATGAGTATATCTGGATACTTCTTCTTATATGTTCTTTAAACATACACTGTGTAGAGCTGACTATATATTTCCTTTATGGTATTTACCCTTGTTGTATTCCTTAGTGGTTTCGGGGTGTCCTAATGGGTATTGTTATTCTCACCCCTGAACAGGCTTTTCCCGCACGTGTCATGTCTTGTGCAGACAAGCATGCCTTTGACATGATTCTAGGCAGACCAGGACTGGAAAATGCTCAGTGAGATTAGACAGGCCGAGGTGTGTTCCTGCAGCTACGGATTGTAGTCTCAGTACCTTTCTTTACAGGTTGGACATTGTTACAGGCTCTCTTTTGGTGGGCATGTACTTTTGGCCCAGGGTTTTACATTATTGTACTTTACTTTCCTGTCGTACTCTATTGGTTGGGATTTTAGTGTATGCATGCATTTCCATTTTTAGTAGCGTTTAATTTTTCATCTTGTGGTCTTGGATATGTTGTGTGCATGTGAACAGGTTTATAGGAAATTCCACCCATGTTAGTAACATGCCTACTCGATGCTAGTCACCATCCCCTGGCCTATTGGAGGCGAGCTTGGGGTGTTGCGGCCCAGGACCCACTGGGATGGGTCGTGACAATCCAGGCTAAAATGTTTAATTCAAATGGTATCCACCACCCTCTTGGTAATGTTGTTCAACCTCATTTTCTTATACCTATTTTGATTTATTCTCTTTCTCCAATGTTTGATTCGATGGAGAAACTTATCTATAACTGGTCCTATACAAATCATGTCATGATGCTCCCTCTATGCATGGTTAGTTGGAGGGACCTCATTCGCAGTTCTCCTCCCTGCTTCTCCATAGACAGTATGAGGAATCCCATGTAAATTATTCTCCAAAATTGTTTCATCATGATCTAGGTTCCCCCAAGTACTCTCCATTGAAGACATGAAATTGAAAAAGTCACATATCTTATGCACAAAATGATATGGAACTGGATGTTCTATATCTCTTATCTCCTGAAAGTAGTGTATATACTAGATCACCATCCAATTGGATTCTATCCAAATCTGTGTCTATCTCAAAGTGTGCTGATACAACTTAGGAAAAAGCTACGTGCTGACTTTTTTAATGGATTCCACTATCATTTGGCATGATCGTGGGCTAGTTTCATAGGTTAAATATGATTTAATTTCTTCTAAGGTTTCAAATTCAAATACTACTTGGCTGTAGTGAGCAATCCAAAATATTCTCTTTCCTAGACTGCCTTTTTTTTGCAAGAAGAGTTGAAATGTATCATAGCCTGAAGACTAAACCAAATATTCACCCCATAAGGATTTTCTAGAATTCAAATATCTCAATTGATCTGGTGGGTGCCTCAAAATATTTTATCACTAAGCGGGTTAATGAAAGTTTCCAATGTTTATTATTCTATTTTCTAGGATTTATGGGCTGATTTGGGTTCCTTATCTCTGGGGTACATGTCAGGGTTTGTAGGCGGTGATTTAAATGTGTTTTTTGATCCTTCTGATAAGAAAGGATGTGGTTTTCCCCTCAAAGAGCTAGCTAGGATTTCTATACATTTATGTATCCCAATGTTATTATAGACATCATATATGTTGTAAATTGTTACATGTGGTACCACAACCAATGTGGTCAGGGGCATTTGGACTGGTCTTGAACATTATTTACCTAACTGTTAGGCAATTTCATTTTTTCTAGGTAAGAACATTTCTCATCTTATTAGTTCTATTTCAGACCATTATCCTCTCCGCATTGAGCTATCTTTTAAACAAGGGAATGTTAATAATTTTATTTTCTCTCACCATTAGACCTCAATGCTAGGATTTCACCCAATTGTTGAGGATTCATGTACAAAACCTTATAATGTTATTCTCTGGTATGGGCTTCACTATAAATTAATATGGTTGAAAGATGACCATAAAGAATGGGTTAAAATTCAACCCCCTTGCTCACAAGACATGGAACATATGTATGATGAGATTCTTCACAAAGATTTATTCCTTGAGAGTGATTAGTATAGGTCATATTCAATGAATTATTAGAGAATAAAAACATTTTAGATGAAATAATTTTGATCCATGATAACAAGATGTGTGATCAATCCCAAGTAAAATGGTTAAAAGAAAGATATTGTAACAAAAACTATTTTTATTCATGAATCAAAGATAAGTGGCACTTTTTTATACCTAACATCTTACTGGATGGTGGAACCATTTCTAATGATTTTGAGGTAGTTTGAGGTATGGATGATTTAATGTTTAAGTCCCTAATTTCCAATCCTAATACTTAGATGAAAAAAAGATATATGAGGGGTCAGTTTTATATTTTTGAAGCTATTTCTAAAGGTATATAAGAAATAGATAATTTTCATATTGATTCAATTCTTGGATATGAGAACATTTTTGAATCAATCCATACACTTAATCTAGAAAGTGTTGTTGGCCCCAATAGATTTATAGGGTCCTTATTTATTAATTCTTGGAACCTTATGAGGAAAGATATGGTGATGGAAATCCAAGTTTTTTTTTGGAATGGAATTCTTCCACATGTGGTAGAGGATATTACTTTTTACATATTCCTAATATCAAAGATCAATTTATGATGATCCATTATAAGCCAATAATAATGTGAAACTTCACATGAAAAATCCTGACCACTGTGATTAATACAAGGCTAGCTACACATCTCCCAAGTGGATCTCATATTTTCATCTTGGGTTTGTTCAAGGAAGTTCGATCCAAGGTGTTATTGGTCTCACTCAAGATATGATGAGGGAAATTGAAAAAAAAAAGATTTTTGGATCCAATACAGTCACAAAACATGATATGGAAAAATATTATGATATAATTGAGTGGAGTAACATTATCATGGTTTTTAGTTGCATGGGCTTATCATTTTCATATTATGATCTCTTTTTCATGTGCTTCAGCTTGGCATGGAAATATATATCATTTTTAGGGAGGATATATGGTTTTTCCAAATCCATATGAGGATTAAGATAAGGTTATCCTGTATCAAAAATCCTATTTATCATTACCCAAGATGCCCTCATCTAATTCATTAATAAGTAAATCATTAAAGGTTTCATTTGGCCTTCCAGTTTCAAGAACCACTTCGATGATATTTCTAATCTAATGATAATTGATGACACCATAATTATTTTTAATGTTAACAAAATATAAATTTGAGGCATTAATAAAATTATAGAGGGGTATGGAAAAAAGGATTGGGTATGTAATGAATCATGAAAAGAGTGGTATTTTTATTTCTAACTAGTTCTCAAATAGGTGGGTTGTTTCCTTGGATAATTTCATGACCATACATAGGAAATATTTCCGCTAGAATACATGGTTGATCCTATCTCTTCTTTGAGTCCCCTTATTCATAAATTTGATGGAATGGTCAACATAATCCTATTGTGAATCCTGAATTGGAAGAATTGTAATTTGTACTTTTTGGGAAGAATTGATTTAGTGAACTACCTATTAGCATATATTCCTATGCACATTCATTAATTTCTCAAGTTTCTAAAGAGTTTTGTCAATAATATTGTGAATATGTTGAATTTATTCATTTTGGATAAGTATTTTGATGGTAAATATTACACAACTTCATGGGATAGGTTGTAAAAACATATGTGGGAGGGTGAAAATAATTTGAGAAGTTAGTCAAGTAGAATGTATAGTATACTGAAAAACATCTCATGTGTGGTCATAGAAGGACAAATTATTTAAGGATGCTTCATCTGGGTGAAGTACCTGAGGGACATGGGTTCCTTGATGGGAAGGTGTCTCCATTGTCGTGCTCAGCTCTCCCGCATGTTTTATCTCTTCATAACCTAACACAGTGTATTGTTGGTTGAGGTGATATAATATTTTGGAATCATAATTTGGTTGGAATTAATCTAGGGAATTTTGGGTGTCCTATAATGGATATTAGTTTTAGATAGGAATGCATGCATCCTCACTTCATTCATGATATCCTATCTCAAAACTAGTGTGATTTTTTTGTGAATATTACTCTTTGTATTGAACCAAATACAAGTATTTTTAAAGGTTTCTCATCTTGAATGTTCTTAAACAAATATTTCTAAAGAGAGATGATGAATTAAACTCACCACAATTAATGGGAAGAGACCCTTTGGTGCAAAGAGATTCATTTGAAACTTAACTTCTTCATTTTTCCATATTAGAAATCACAAACTTCCCACATATGAGATCATTAAGCATAAGGGATTTAATATTGTTTCCAAATTCTCTTATTGTATGAACCATGGGGAAGAGAAGGTGGGGAATCTCTTTTTTGCTGCAGACTATGAGAAATCTGTCTAGAAATTTTTTGGTGTTCTTTTTTGGATTTTCCTCTTGAGATAATTTGGATGTCCCCTTTTCTAATCACTGGTTTTAGGGAGTGAATATCTGTAGTATTGATAAGATTGCCCAAATGGACATTTTAGTGGAAAGATGTTGGTGTTTATGGAAATCCAGAAACAAATCTTGCTATGAAGGGATTAATTCCCCAAGCATGGCCCTCATAAATAGAGGGAGATGCTCAATTTTGGACTTGAACCTTCTGGTCAAGAACTGGAAGGATTATCTATACCTCATAGTGTTAAATCTAGGCTACAACTCTCAATGTAAGATCCCATATTTCTCTGTAAGGTACATTCTACTTATGTTTCAGTTTAAGCCCTTTATTTTGGTTAACTAAGTTCTTACCCATGTCCTTGTGGAGGCTCAGGCGGATTGTAAGGGTTCGTGAGAAAAAAAGGAGAAAATGGGATATTTGGTAAGTCTTCACGGTCTATGCATGTTTATTTCTAAACATGTGGACAACCCAGGAAAATCGTGAAATAGGTGGGATTTTGGACAGTGGCATCTACACGGTTTCAATACGGGTTTTCAAACCGTTTGTGTAAACCTTACGGCCTAGAAACGTTTAAAACATTATAATTTTTTCACTCCAGAATTTAAATAACCAACTCGGGATTTCTTCTCCATTCACCCATCTTCACCCTAGGAACGAACCAAATTACCCAGAAATCTCTAAGAGATCAATCTCCATCATTTCTAATGCGTTTTGGTGCTGTTGGTTGCGGATCGAAGCATCGGGTAAGGTTAATCCCATCCATACTTATCTTTGGAGTTTAGGGTTTGTATATTCTTCTACTCTCTTTCTGAAGCTCTAAAACAATACTCTTTTGGTGAGATCTAGGTTTAAGCTTTAAAGGTTAGATGAAGCACAATCTAGGGGCCCAATTTAGAGTATGTTCACCCATGGAATTGAGGTAAGTAGTCTAAAATTTATATCCCATGATTTATTTTTGGATTTTTGGATGTGTGGTTTTGTCCTTGGGTGTCTTTTGGTATATTTTGGTCACCCCTA
Organism: Viscum album; assembly: GCA_963277665.1. Lineage (NCBI taxonomy): Eukaryota > Viridiplantae > Streptophyta > Magnoliopsida > Santalales > Viscaceae > Viscum > Viscum album. Next base: position 153,652,578 of record OY728144.1, on the reverse strand, counting down.
TCATTTTTATGTAAAATGGTTATTAAGAAGGTAAATGGAAACCCTCGCGATCCTCATGAGATTTGTTGAGGGTGATGATACTAATCTATGGCCACCAATGGGGTGTGTTGACTTCCCAAGACCTAGGTATTTTTGAAGAACAAGGGATATTGTTGTGTATTTATGTAGATCCCTTGATAAACATGTTGATTTGATTGATTGTATTGGGTAGAAGCTAGGTGATGCACCTAGTCTTAATAATAACCTAAGGGATATTGGGTTAGAATGGAAGTGGTTTATAGGGGTTGAACATGGTTATGCTAGATGAATAGTGAATAGTGTTGGAATGTGTAAATGGGTTGACACATGAGAATTATGAATGGATAAATGGGTTAATATGTGGAAATCATTAAATACCATAATGTAATGGATTATGAGATTGGTAATGAAGCCTAGTGAGTTAGGCATAATGAATGAAGCCTAGTGAGATATGCACAATGAATGAATGCTTAGTGAGATAGGTGTAATAAAAGGGAATTAGTCTAAATGGATAAATGAAGTGAAATGTGGTAATTGTGCTAATGGGTTAAGGCATGTTATTAACTCTCATGTTATTGTTATGAATTATGTTTTCCTTGGGAAATGGTTGTGATGTTGTGTGAATGGTTGATGGATATATATATATATATATATATATATATATATAATGTGAACATGTCTTGGTAGAGTGGGGTATTCACTTGAGGTTCTACACCGAAGGGTTGAGTTGGATTGAGGCTCTAAACTCCACCCCGAATGCACAGGATAGGGAAGAGGATTGAGGCTATGTTCCCCTAATAGTTGCATCCACCTGGACTGAGGCCTGCAGGTGAGGATATAGTTGACATGAGGAATTTATTCCTAGTGAGATAGGATAACATTGTGTTTTTTCTCATGCATTTGATATTTTACTTTATGGCTATGTAACTTGTTGTGTTTAATGAACCCATGATAAATGCATTGGAAATAGTAAGTAATGGGAAATGGGATGAAATGTTAAGATAAGTAATGGTAAAAAATGTTGGTAATTGACCTAAACTGGTTAACGGCTCTTAATATTTTCTTGTAATTTATTATTCATTTCCTTCTTGCATGTAAAATTATTTATACTAGATATTTTTTAGACACCATTGGTGGTGGCCTACTGATTTGTACTCACACCCTACTCGGGACGCCATTTGGTACACGAGTAGTCTTTATGTTTGCAAGTTAGGGAAATGGAAAGGTCTCTTGATATGTACTTGGTTTGGAATAGTTGTATGTGGAGAAGGACCCAGACTGGTTGTGGGGACCATTTTGGGTATTTTGTAGTTTTTCTTCATTTTGGGTTTTTTTCACTTTTTCACTTGTAGCATGACATGGCATATTCACAATTAGACATGGTTTTACCCTATTTTGGGGAATGGTTGTTTATTCATGCTTCTATATTATTGGTTATTTTTCTATATTTCGTTTATCTTTTATTGTGGATTACTCTGATAAAAAGGGTGTATAGTCTCTCCAATTGATCTTTGGACTCCCACTGCTAGTAGAAACCCTTTGGCATACGGGGAGGCACACTTAAATTCATGTAACCACCCAGTTCAAAGCATTGGTTTTGTGGCTTCCTAGTCGGGGACTTTACAAAATGGTATCAGAGGAGATCATTCTTTCCCTTCTCTTTAATATTGTTATTTGGGATGGTAGATGGGAGTTAGGATGCTTTGGGAATTGGTAAAGAGATCATTCTTGGGAGTAGCTAACCCATGTACGATGGAAAACCCAAGTCCCCCAGGGTGGGAACTGTTTTTCTTGATTGTGCAATGTTAAAATTGATGATATTTCACTATTGTTTGATTCACATGTTGTGTGATTTGATGGTTTTATGATATTTGTCTCATAGCCTCAACGACACGAGGTTGTGCATTCAGGCATCATTATAGGCACCTAGAGAGATAGGTGGCATGCATCATTCTAGGTACACATGGGATGGGTGTGTGAGGCATGAAAGATAGAATGTTCCTTGAATATTTAAAATTGAAAAGGGAAAATTTCATAAATGAAACAATGAAAGGGGTTAAAGATAAAATAATGATAAGTGATTATTAATTAAATATGTGTAATTAAGGGTTTTTAATAAATTGAAAATGTTGGTTGTAACATTTTGTGTGAGCCTTGTGGTGGTGTATGGTTGCTTTCCCCGCGTAGACCTTGGCCTGTGATAAGGATGGTTGGGGTGATTTTTTTCATAATGTTAAGGTTTGTTGGGATAGAGAATGTGTGGAAGGTTGTTATGGATGGTGAATAGCCTTCTTGTTATGAAGTTGTGAATGTTTTAAGGTATGTTTTTAGAACCTCACGTTTGGAAATGTGGAGGAATACCACCATGATGTTGAGTTCTGGTTGGGAAACAAGAGGGACGTTGCGGAGAACACTCCTATAGTAGAGGAGTAAGAGAATGTAGTGATCTAGGAAAGTATAGAAGAGTAGTTCCAAGAGAACTTGGCTCATTTTATACATATGATGGATTGGGACCCCGAGCAGGTTGCACCGAGAACATTTGAGCTGACCATAGAGTTTCAGCTACAACACCCTATGACCTTAACTAGAGAGGGTGGGCCAGATGTAGAAGAGTTCTTGATATAGTATGTCCAAACGATACTCGATCATCTAGAGTCTTCTATTGGTAAGTGAGTCATGTAAGCATCTTATATGTTGTGGGGCCAGTCAAAGCATTTGTGGGACATACTAGCTCTGACTAAACAAGATAATGGGATGTTATGGCAAGATTTCCAGGAAAGGATTCTAGAGGATTTTCACCCAGAGACTTTGGGGAAAGATCGGGCTGTAGAGTTCATGATCTATAATCAGAGATAGATATTGGTGATGGAGTATATCGGCCGCTTCACTGACCTATGACACATTGTTCTAGAGTTTGTGAGGGATGAGGCAGTGGTTACGAGGCATGCCCAGGATGGAATAAGACACGAGATCAAGTCTCGGGTGAATATCTTTCTCTTGAAGAGGTTTACAGAGGTAGTAGATCAAGAATTGTTCTCAGAAGGGAACCTAAAGAGAACTTCAGGTAGTGGGTTTGTCGTGCCAGCTGGGAGAATAAGTGGTGAAGATTTCAAGGTCTAGAAGTATTGTTTTGGAATTTTCTAGCCGGGAGGAATTGTTCAAGGTGGTAAAAAGAGAGGGTAAGCCTCTCAGGGTGGTGATTAGGTGTTCTGCTATTAGTGTGGATGGCTAGGGAACATGTGTCTCTAGTGTCCTCAACATCTAGTTGAGTGCTAGTTGTGGGGTAGATTGGGGCACATGCAGAGGTTCTGTAGGAACCCTCAGCAGGAGATCATGATTGTTGGTGATAGGAAGATGCAAGCGGAGGCAAGGGGTCTGTTTTTCCATACTAGGAAGGCATTTGGAGCTCCACGGTTCGTATTGGTAGGGGCAGTGGGTAGTGGGTGAGGAACATTGGGGCTAGATCACCCACATCTACAGGGCAGTGTAGTGCAGGGAACATAGGTTGGAGCCAAGGGTAGAGGGGCATGTCATCTGCATGTAGTTCAGTCGGTACCTGGTGATGGCATAGATAGGCCATCGAGTGTTCGAGGTGCAATCCTTGTAGATTCTACACTTTCTAGTGTGTTGTTTGAAACTGGTTCCACACACTCTTTTATTTCTTCTGATCTTGTGGTAGCATTGAATTTTCCATTATAGAGTGTGTATGGGTTTATGTCGATTGACCCTCTGTTGGGGATGTGAAATGAAGATATCAGATAGTGTAAGGGATGCGATCTGGAAGTCGGTGGGTATTGTTTCTTGTGGGACTTGTTCGTTATCGAGATGATAGTATTTGACCAAATCATGGGTATGGACTGGTTGGTGTTGTATTTTCCTCACTTTTACCATTACCATCATGGGGTATTGTTTAGTTCACTTTAGGATGACTCTTATGTCCATCATGGAGAGTGGGATGTTCGAGAAAGTCGTGCAGGACCATTTTTTCAGCAGTTGGGTAGGGTCACCACTCAAGTTGATTGTCTTGTGCTTGATGATGAAAGAGGGGAACATCCTTTCTTCCCTCTAGTAGTGATCACTTTCAGGATGTGTTTCCTATGGATTTCTCAGGGTGGCCACCTGAGATGGATGTTGTGTTCACGATCAAGTTGCAGCCGAGAGCAGAGCCAGTTTCTATTCTACCATACTAAATGGAATTGGAAGAACCCCAAGAGTTAAAGGTTTGGCTTGAGTATTTTTAGCGTAAGGGGTTCATATGTCCTAGAACATCTCCTTGGGGATCTCATGTGCTTTTTTCAAAGTAGTATGGAGGGTCGTTAAGTTTGTGTGTTGATTATCTAATGTTAAATCAGATGATGGTGAAAAAACGATAACATCTTCCTAGAATTGATGGAATGTTTGAACATCTATGGTGTGTATTGGAGTTTTCTAAAATTTATCTGAGATTAGGTTATCACTAGTTGAGGGTGAGGACTTCTAACATGCCACTGATAGCTTCCAGGAGTCAGAACTGGTTGCTTGAGTTTGTGGTGATGCCTTTCAGCTTGGCTAATGCACCGATGATGTTTATGAACTTGACATACCTAATATTTCATCCTTATCTAGATCAAATTGTGGTTTTCTTTATTGAAAATATTTTGGTTTACTCAAAAACTCCTGATGATCATGCACAACATCTTGAAATTGTTCTAAGTACACTAAGAGTGCATCAACTATAATCCAAGCTATGAAAGTTTTAGTTCTGGATTAGAGAAGTAAATTTTCTGGGCCACATCATCTCTGAGGTTGGTGTGTAGGTGGAACTAGAGAAATTTCAGGCTGTTGTGACTTGGAAGAAACCTATGATTGTTTTAGATTTTTGGATTTTTCTAGGATTAGCCGGGTATTACTAGAAGTACATCGAGGATTTCTCTCTCTTGGAAGCACCACTGTCGATCTTGAACATGAAGGGAATCAGGTCTGATTGGTCGGAGTGTTGTGAGAAATCCATTCAAGAGTTGAAAAAGAGATTGATGACTGCACTGATCTTGATCTTACCTGAACTAGGTAGGAAGTGGGTCCTATTTTGTAATGCTCCGGATATCGGGCATGGGGCTGTGTTGATGGGAGATGAGTGGGTTGTGGATTATGGGTTAAGGAAATTGAGACCCCATGAGAATAATTGTCCCACCCATGATCTTGATTTGGTTGTATTAGTGTATTCATTAAAGTTTTGCAGACACTACTTGTTTGGGGAATGTTTAACGGTGTATACTGATCACAAGAGTCTAAATTATATCTCTTCGCAGTGGGGTTTTAATATTTGACAGTGAAGATGGGTTGATTATATCCATTATTTCAAATTTTAGATGGTATATACACTAGGTAAAGGGAATGGTGTTGCTGATTACATGATCTAGAAGGTTAAGAACTACTTGATTCAGGAATCTAGATCCGAGTCGAAGGTGATGGCTTTGTTTGCAGAGATGCACCTGGAAGAGCGGGATGAAATGGTTAGGTGACTCTTGCTTCTCTGGAGGTTGAGTCGGTGCTTTTGAGATGTTCTAGGGAAATATTTCTTGATGATCATGGATGTTTAGACATGAAGGAAATACATAAAGGTGGGGAGCATCATTCAGATTCGGCCGTCATTATGGATGGGGTTGTTTGTGTTCATGGTTGCACGGTCGTACCAGTATTCATGTAGGAAGAGTTGATCCGAGAGTTCCATGCATCAAATGGGAAGTGAACCCTAGTTTGACTAAGATGCATCATGATATCCTTAGATAGTTTTGGTGGTCGGGGATGAAAAAAGAATTTGTGGGCTTTGTAGCATGGTGCCTTACCTTTCAGTGGGTGAAGGCCGAGCATCAACGCTCAGGTGTTTTGTTACATCCATTGCCAATTCTGGAATAGAATTAGAATGATGTAATAATGGATTTTCTGGTGGGTATTCTGAGGATGCCTCAGAATAATGATTCAATCTGGGTGGTTATGGATCGGCTAACGAAAGTCTCTCATTTCTTACCGATTAAAGAGACTTACACAGCTGACCATTTTGATGAGTTGTATTTTTGGGAAATTGTATAGTTTTATGGTGTTACTCAGACTATAGTTTTGGATCATGATACTCATTTCACATCGTACTTCTGTTGGGATTTGTAGAAGTTACTTGCTACGTAGGTGCTTTTGGGTACGGATTTACACCCACACATGGATGTGCAGTCAAAGCATACAATCCAAGTGTTGGAACACATGTTGAGGCCTTTTGTCATGGATTTTGGTGGTTCTTTGGAGAAGAACCTATTGCTCATTTAATTTTCCTAAAAAAATATTTTTAAGGCAATGGTTCTTATGGAACCATTTGAAGTTCTCTATTGGAGGTCGTGTATATCTACGTTGTGTTGGTTGGAGTCTGGTTAACCCGAGCTATTGGAACTGAGTCTCATGTAAGAGACTTCAAAGAAAGTTTTGGTGATTCGGAAATGGGAGGTAACGGCTCAAATTAGGCATAAGTCGTAAGAGAATCGGAGGCATAGACCTCTTGAGTTTGAAGTGGGTGATAGTATGTTCCTTTCTTGTGTCACCAAGGTTGGGTCACAGATGGATTCAAAAGTAGGGAAAGTTGGTGCCTAGGTATGTGGGGACGTTTGAGATTGTAGGGAGGATCGGGCCGGTGGCGTTGTGATTAGCTTTTCTATAGAGGTATAGTAGTATGCATGATTTTTTCATGTTCCATAGTTTTGGTGATATCACCCTAGACATACTCACGTGGTGGATGTTGAGGATGTTGATCTTGAGGCTGATGCGTGCTTTGAGGAGCATCTGATTTGTGTGGTGGATTATAGAAAGAGAAATTATTGTGGGGAAAGGTTGTTCCATTAGTGTGAGTACTATGGAAACATGGGAATGTTCGGGAAGAAACATGGGAGAGGGAATCATATATGTGGGCTCAGTGGCCCGATCTCTTTTCCTATGAAGTGCAATGAAGCTTGGGGGCTTGGCTCGAGGATGAGCTGTTATAATGTGGGGAGGTTGTAAGATCTCATATTTCTCTTTATAGAATGTTCTACTTATGTTTCAGTTTAAGACCTTTATTTCAGTTAATTATGTTCTTACCCAAGTCCTTGTGGAGGCTCGGGGGTGTTCCGAGGGTTTGAGACACAAAAGTGGAGGAAAAGGGTGTTTTCTAGGTAGGTCACATGGTCTCTGCATGATTAGTTCTAACCATGCGGACAACACAGTGAAAACATGCAGGATGTGTGATTTTGGATAGCGTCATCTGCACAGTTTGCACACGGTTTGTCAAATCATGTGGGTAAACAATGTGGCCTAGAAGATTTTAAAAAATTACAATTTTTCCACTGCATGATTTTAATACCAAACTACGGATTTCATCCCCATTCACTCCTCTTCACCCTAGGAATGATCCAAATATCCGAAGAGCTCCATGCGATCAATATCTGTCATTTCTATGGAATTTGTGATCTCATTGGTTGTGGATCTAAGCTCCTTGTAGGCTAATCTCATCCTTTCTTCTCTTTTGAGTTTAGGGTTTGTATCTTCTTCTTATCTCTTTCTAAAGCTCTAAAACCATACTCTATGGGTGAGAACTAGGTTGAAGCTTCAAGGGTCAGTTTAATTGAAATCATGGGGCTCAATTAAGAGTGTGTTCACCCGCAGAATCTATGTAGTTGGTCTAAAAGTTATATCCCATGTTTTTTTTGGATTTTTGGATGTGTAGTTTTTCCCTTGGGTTTCTCTTTGTATATTTTAGTCACCCCTGGAATGTTTTGGTAAATTGGTTACTAAAAAGGTGAATGAAAACCCTCATGATCCCCATAGGATGCGTCTAGGGTGATGAGACTAATCTAAGGCCACCCATTGGGTGTGGCGACTACCCCGAACCTGGGGATATGGGAAGAATAAGTGAGATTGTTGTGTATTTATATAGAGCCCTTGATAAACATGTTGATGTGATTGATTGTGTTGGGTAGAAGCTAGGTGATGAACCAAGGCCAAATAATATCCAAAGGGATATTGGGTTATCATTGACGTGGTTTATAGGGGTTGAACATGGTTATGCTAGATGAATTTTGAATAGTTCTGAAATGTGTAAATGGGTTGACACATGAGAATGATGAATGGATAAATGGTTTAATATATAGAAATAATTGAAGACCATAATGGAATGGATTATGAGACTAGTAATGAATCCAAGTGAGTTAGTCATAATTAATGAAGCCTATTGAGATAGGCATAATGAATGAATGATTAGTGAGATAAGTGTAATAAAAGGGAATTGGGTAAATGGCTAAATGATGTGAAATGTGGTAATGGTGTTAATGGGTAAAGGCATGGTATTGACTCTCATGTTATTGTTATGATTTATTTTTTCCTTGGGAAGTGGTTGTGATATTGTGTGAATGGTTGATGGATATACATATATATATAGCATGTGAACATTTCTTGGTAGAGTGTGGTATTGACTTGAGTTTCTATGTCCATAGGTCGAGTTGGACTGAGGATCTAAACTCCACCCTTAATTCATGGGTTAGAAAAGAGTTATGAGTCTTTGTTCCCCTAAAAGTTGCATCCACCTAGAATGAGGCTTTGAGGTGAGGATATGTTTTCCATGAGGAAGTTAGTCCTAGTGAGATAGGATAACTTTGTGTTTTTTCTCAAGCATGTGATTGTGTACTTTAAGCCCATGTAACTTCTTGTTTTTGAAGAACCCATGATAAATGCCTTGGAAATGGTATGTAATGGGAAATGGGATGAAATGGTAAGATAAGGAATGGTAATAAATGTTGGTAATGGACCTAAAATAGATACGGGCACTTGATATTTTATTGTCATTTATTATTCATTTCCCTATTTCATGCACAATTTTTTATACTGGATATTTTGTGGATATTGTTGGTGATAGCCTATTGAGTTGTAATCACACCCTGATTGGGATTCCATTAGGAACCTGAGCAGACTTCTTTTTCCAGGTCAAGGAAAAAGCAATGTCTCTTTTTAGGGAGTTGGTTTGGAATGGGTGTATAAGGAGGAGGACCAGGACTTGGTGTCAGGACCATTTTGGGGATTTTGCAGCTTGTCTTCATTTTGGGTTTTGTTCACATTTTCACTTGTAGTATGACATGTCACATTCACTGTTGGAGCTGGTTGTACCCCTTTTTGGGGAATGGTTATTTATTCATGATTTTTTATTATTGGTTATTATTCCTCCATTTCATTTATCTTCATTTGTGGATTAATCTGATAAAAAGGGGGTATAGTCTCCCCAATTGACCTTTTGGACCCCCACTGCTAGTTGGAAACCTTTGGCATACAGGAAGGAGCGCTTAAGGTCATGTAACCACCCATCTCAGAGAATCAGTTTAGTGGACTTCGGGTTAGGGACATTAAATTAAACCTGTATTTGGGTGTATTCCCCAGGTTCACTTGGTTTGATGGTGTCCACATAGAGTTGCCATAAACCTAAATATAGATGGGATCTTCATTATGGGTGTTATTTGTGGAGGGGAATCGTATGCGATTTAAATGAATCAGTAATTTTTTTCTTTTTTTTTGTGTTTGGGTAATGGATATTTCTTTCAGGCTAAATAATATACAATTTATACAAGGCTATATCTTTGCAATCAAAGCTACATCATGTTAAAACCAGTTTGGACTGATTCCCCAATGGTTCACAATGCACTATAAAAAAGGGGAATTGTCCCATATTCTATTATTTACCTAATGATGATATGTAAGGCTCTCATTTCTAGTCACATAGAGGTCTTGTATATGTGGTGTGAGGGGGATAGAGTTGATGATTTCCTCTCCTATTTTTCTACTTCATTTACCCATGGAACTACTGGAAATATAGACAATACCAATGGTTCAAAACCATCGGTATAGGCTGGAAAACCGTTGGTATAAGATATACCAAAGGTTTTCCAAACCGTAGGGAAGTAAGGAATTGGGAAAGACCTTTACCAACAGTTTAAGGAAAACCATTGGTAAAAGGTTGTGAAAGTTTTAATTTCCCAACGGTTCCTCTAAACCGTTGGCAAAAGGATTTACCAACGATTTTAAACCATTGGGAAATTCATATTTTTGAGCTTATACCAATGGTTCAAAACCGTTGGTATAGCTTTTTAAAAACGGTTTAGATAAACCGTTGGTATATATTCATATATGCTCAAACTATACCAATGGTTCTAAACCGTTGGTATTGGGTATTTTCACAAAAAACTAGCAGCCTGCATATAGATGCCTCCACTTGATAGACCTGCATAAAAAACATCACAAATAACATCTATAAATATACTTCAAACACCACAAAAAACATTGGAAATAACACATAAAAACATCACTCTTCCAACCATGCCATGTACTAAAATTCCACATTTTAATCTTCATATGACAAAAAATCTTCCAATTAACCTATTTCAATTTATTGGGTTCACACATATCAATTTTTTCTTACTCAAAAAGGTGATTATTATGATTGAAATCGGTGCATGAGGGGTATGTGTGATAAAGTGAATTAACAATGTGGTTAATATTTGTGCATCATCTAGAGTGATGCATGACATGCATTGAATGCGATGTGGGGAGATGTCCAGAGAGGGGATGGGGTTGTCCAGAAAGAGGGGAGGGGAGATTTCTGGGGAGCGAGTATGAGGGTCATGGAGAATGTGCAAAAAGGATTTGTATTCAAATTATAGCATATCATCACATGCATTTGATGAGCATGAGCTAATAAGCTTACCAAGTCATTCATATAGTTCAAGACATACAAAAATGGAATAATCCCAAATAACATTGCATGATCAAAGAAATTAAAAAAGGCCTGTGAAATCCACATGCCTACATTTACATATCATCCATGAGGTATAACATTTAATCAAATTGTAATAGAATTATACATAAGGAATACGAGTCTCATTTACTTGCATACACAGTGGTACAAAAAGAAAATGTTATTCATATCCGGGGGGTTGTCCGGGGTCTAAGGAGGAGGGTGGGGGGGGGCTATCCAGGGTCCAGAAAGGGGGGTGG